>JAAAKB020290237.1:0-16743 GCA_010014835.2 Apostichopus leukothele
TGGGCAAGACTCCGTGGACCTAACATCTCAAAGAAAAATGAAAGTACAGTACAGAGAGCATTGTCCCAACTGGGTGCATTTGATCTTTCCTATGGACCATCATACTTTAGGTAGCTGAACATTAGTATGTGAAACAGTCATTTTACAATCATATACAATACATTCTTGCACACAAACACACACACATATATACCACTACATCCATACACATCCAAACACACACAACTTAAACAACTAAAGACTACACCAAAGCTAAAAATTTTTGAAATAAAGGCTAAATGGTCATAACACTGTTTCTCATCTGTGATATTCCCCTACCAACACGGCACCGCACCCTCCCCCCACCCTGTGCCCCTCCCCCCTTCACAAAGTAGAGGCAGATGGAGGTGGTCTCACCTTTTTTGCCCTCTTTCTTCTTAGTCTGAATGTCATCATCTGGTAAGGAAGCGACTCCGTCTGATTTGGTCTCGCTGGCTCGGATCAGCTTTGTGATATTGATCACTCCCTGTTGAATGATACTATCCAGGTCTTGTTGAACGTCTCGGATGATGCTCGTATCCGGAAACATATCCATAAATCGGTAGCTGTAAAGGTAAAAGAAAATGGACTCATGTCTCAACTTCTCCTCCCGATAACGACAATCTTTTTCTTACGGCTATCGAGATGATAACGACCTCAAGTCTCAAAGGGGAGGCGGGAAACGGCAGGAACGGATACTTCTCTTCCAAAACGTTTCATTCTTTCGCAAAGAATATATTAGCAACTTATGCAAATATCTCAATATGTTACGACATGTGATTCAAAATTATCACCTGAAAATGCAATACTAGTATTAACATATTGGTCTTGTTTCCTGTTACCACATGCAGATGTGGCTGCTTTAGTGTCATAAAATATTAAACTGTCTCTCAAGTTGATCATGATCACGTAATCTGTAACAATGAGAAATTTTTGAAAAGATTATTTTTACATGGATATCATATGGTATAGCGACTGGGAAATAATATAAAAAAATTTCCCAAAAGGCAAAGAAATTTCTGGCTAGAGCAGATTTGGAACCAGTGACCTCAGAATTACTGCTCAACTAAATGGAGCTATCCAGTGGTTGGTTTGGTGGTGTTCCCTATATAAACCATTGCTTTAGTGGGGGGGAGCCAGATGCCACAGTGCCTTGCATACCCTCTAACTCACCCAAAAATTATGTAACTCACCCAAAAAATATCACACGATATAACCCGCAGAGTGGCAGGGAAGAGAAATGAGGAGTAATTCAACTTTTTATGTACAGGGTATATATTATAAGCCAATGAATATTTGCAAAGAGCTCGGAAAATTATCAAATAATTTTAAATGAGCAAAGAAATGTCGTCAAAATTTTTTAAGACAATTCGAGGGATTAGACTAATCAGGAGAGGAGATTTAGTAGCTTCTAGTAAGTTTTAGCAGGAAAACGAATTTTTCTCTCAATATCATATGAGATTGTTTTGTGGCTGTCAGAAGAAATAATTCAAGATCAAAGAGAAATAATTATACCTTAGCCACAGATAGAGATCCATAACATCATGGACTGCTTCCAGGTGCATCAGATCTCGAATATTCTTTGGAGTAGCGAGAGGCCAGCCGATTTGGCGGCTGAACCACTCAAATGTGATCGGTTCGTTCCGACTGTATTGCCTGGCAAACTGAACAGAGCAAATGACATATTGTTGCAATGAATACTATACGTTACAAATCCCAGGGAGAAAAAAGGCAATAATGTATGGCCTGGGAAGATCTAAAAGATATGTAATTAATAAAAACCATATCTATCCTATTGATTCATTTTCTTTAGAATATCAACCACAAAGCCTGAAATGAAAATTTGTCAAGATATTTGCCCAGCCACTTTCGGTGTTTTCTGAGTAAGTATATTTTGTTTTATTATTATTATTTTGTTAATTATTATTACATTTATTCATATTATCACTTACCGATTAACATATTAAGTTTTACTCATTTTCTCATCGTAAATACAGATACGTTAGAAATTAAAACTGAAATAAAACGAACAATATGAAATTGAAGGGGTATACATGACCGTTCTTCTTAGTGAAGGTGTGGAGTGAAGGACCAGTGAGACATTGAGATGTACCATTCATTTAGTCTTTGCTATCCAGTTTCATATCGGGTAAATAAAATTAAGTCCCTGGAAGAATTTGATATCGACTAACGAGCCTCTTAAAGCCAGTATTTTGCCAGGAGTCTGAAGATGTTATAATTCAATATTCCCGTCACAATGGGGTTCATGAGTAGAAACTTCCCGTTTAATCTCTAAGAAAACTGTTATTGGTATTTGGAAACAGTTTGAGTAATATTCAAGTATCAAATATGTATGAGTGAAATTTTTGGTTAGATAAGAATTGAAAAATGATTCCTTACTGGAGCTCTCCAAAATATTAAAAAAAAAACAAAAAAAACAGAGGGCGCTTGGTCCTATCTAGTTCCACGAAACTGACAAGCTGTTGCTATGAGTTTTGATACTGGGTCACACCTTTTACAAAAAGTCACAAATAGCTCTGCCGAATGAAACGAACCCATTGAGAGAACACACGACTTGTAATCCCGAGGAGCACTGGTTGAGGTCCTTTTTGCCAAAACAATTTGCCAACCGATTTCCTATGCCCATCTTTGTTTACCATTTGCTTCGGTTAACGATAAAGTAGAAGAACGATGATCCACGATGCGTGACTCACCTTCAAGAACATGGTACATATAAATGGGTGTTTCTTATTGATCGGTGAGCAGCAGAAGACGTAGCGAGCCCTCAGGTTGAGCGGAATGTGCTGGATCATGTCGGCCAAGAACTTAAAGTCGTCTACGTTGCAGACGAAGTAGTTCTTTTCGACTTGAGACAGGTTGACAAAGATATCCTGTGAGAGGAAAGAACAAACTTAATAAATCATTGACCTGAAACACACACATTGCTGATCGATTATGAGCAAGAAGAGACACAGGGAGTGACAACCTGGCAATGTTTTTATCCATTAATAATGTATGGCAAATATGCTATGGAAGATGGAGAAATCTACTTCACAAATGCAAAATGTACTTTAGCAGGGGTTTTGTACACTGATGCATATTAAACTATCTTCAGTATTGTATGAGAAGTAAGATGTGGTTGGAGATGTTTTATAAGATGGTTTGAGCCCTGTCTCCTTCAAGTTAACATTGAAGCTGACACTGATATTTATCCATAACCATTAGTGTATCCGTCAGTACTTTAGACTTGATGTTAACACTGTTATGTTGTTGAAGAAGTTTCACCTCGTCGGACAGTCCTCCTCTACTGATAAGCAACACATATAAAATACAACTCTGGGCACGACTTCAGTACTTCACATAACTGTGATAAAACTGTGTCACCTAGCAACCGAGGGACTCACGATAAGATTGGATAATGTTGCATCCTTCAAGTGGTAAGCGAAGAGTTCGATCTGTTCGGCGGTAGGGTGGAGTCCGGCGTTCTCAATCTCCCCCACGGGGCAGGCAAGGATCTCCTTCAGTATCGGGAGGTCATCCTTCCTGAAGGTCGTGACCTCTCCCTCCTGAAACTCCGTGTTGAATCTTCCCGCTCTGCCCGCTATCTGGAGAGCCTATGTGTTCCGAGAAAAGGAAACAGAATAAGAGAGAAAACTCTGTCAATATGCATAGACGTGTTGGACAATCTGAGTGAAATGTTGAAAACTGGAAGGAAAGTAACTACACTTTTTAACTCTTTCACTACTCTCTATAAAGGAGTTGCTAGGTTTTATGAAAAGAGATAAGATGTTGGCAAGCTCTTCCAGTAATCAGATGTTCTTTTTTTCTTTCTTACTTTCAACTGCGTTGAAAATTCAGACAGGCCTATCCTCTTCAGAGCAGTTGGATGTGTCTGTAACGTTTCCTGCCACCTGCACACCTGAGGATAAGGACAGTACCTGGCAGAACTCAACCGGACTCATCTTCCCGAATGGTACGTGACCGTGCACTGCACTTCACGACTAAAACTGTGCAGTCTAAACAAATGTAACAAGTCACAGGGAAGAAGAAGTCTTGCATGTGACCTAAAGGAGCACCACTCATCAGAGAACAGTCGTTGAGTACACTCATAATTTTCCTTAGTGTGTAGGGGTTTAGTTGTACCATAGTTGTTTCTTATTTTCAGCTGTGTATTGAAGCATTTAAAGTTGCTATGTAAGAGTTTGTTTGAGCAGTTCCACAGTTATATCCAGTCCTATGTCAGGATGCTCACAACGTCATTGTTGCTTAATACCAACTTAGACAAAATTGAGTTAAGAACCGTTTCACCCAATACGTAAATAACTTGTTTTTTTTCTCGATAGCTACGTTCAACCTCAAATGATCAATGACAGGAAGAAACAATTTAATTGTCTACTTATCCTATCAATTAATGAAATTAGTTAATTGTGTAATTAATGAATCTTTGCTCACCTGCGATGTTGTAAGTCTGTCCATTTCCTTTTCTCCTTTTTCGTTGATTGTCGGACGAATCAGGGAGTTGAATATTATTCTCTTGATACTCCTGATGATAAAGTTAAACAAAAACAAGACAAAAACAGGCAAATAAATGGATATAAAACTAAACAAATAAATAGTGATGTAACTTGTACAAATACAGTAATGACTTGATCAAAACGGCGGGCTGTGGTTCCAACATACCACATTGTTGTACATAGGCACAAACTTAGTAACACTTATCACACTGATTTATAAAATAGCAAATTTATCTAGGTCTAGCCTAATGAACTTATAAAATTCTGGGCTGCAGTTGCTATCAACTGATTAGGTATAAATTTCAGAACACCAAAAACTAATTCTGTCACTGAGAAGGCTATGTAAATCACTTTGTTAAGTTCCTTCATTAAATTGTCACCGCTTCTCATCAATGGTGACTCCTCATAAAAAAATTTACAACCCATCTCGTGATATAACATAAAATAGTAAAAGCTATCATGATTTAATTCACAAGTCATATTTGCAAAATGACAAAATACTCACAGGTTTAAACCCATGCCGATTGCATCCGTAGCGACGAGAATCTTACAGGGATCGGAGGGGTCGTTGAACTTGCTGGCTTGGTTCAACTTAGCACCTATTACAAAGAAATTGAGACAGAAAAAAAATGATGACTCTTTGAAATCTAGTGTAGAAGTTGCATCAAGGAGTCAAAGAGAATTATCCATTAAGTTGAAGATAGCTTTAAATTATTGTTTCATCAGCGAACTGTTAGTGTAAGCTACCAGCCCTTCTGTGGTTTTTGTTTTCATGCACACAGACTAGGCTTTACATAATCTGAAATCTCTCCTGCCAGGATGATCCCTATTATTACGTTCAAAGTCGTTCAGGAAAAAAATTGACTTTGATGGAAGTATTTTTATGATAGAAAACTTAGCAAAAGAGATGATTTTTACCAGGAGGTAAGCTGCCATAGATTACAGCACATTCCTTCCCCAGGGCTTCTATCTGACGGCTCAGAGAGTAAAGATCATTCTTACTGAAGGCTACGATACAGTCTCCTGGTCGGACATTCTCCAGAGAGCCTGATGAATAAATGTTAAAAACATAGAAAACCATTAAACAAATATCAAGTGGGGCAAAATATGTTTCACTGACAAGAACATAAAGGTACACAAATATAAACATGTTAATAAAAAAGTGAATGAAAAAAATAAATAACTGAATAAAAAAATAAGAAAACAACAATTCTGGAGTATGAATTTTTGTTTCCTCGGACAGTTAACTACCAGTGGCATTAGGAAGCTATTTAATAAGTGAGGGGACAGAAACTGCTGCAGTCTGGGGTCTTCCCTCAAGAGAAGTTTGGTTGATACTATGGTCTCTTAGACGAGACTATAAGGGAATATTTTGACTATTCAATGTCAAAATTTTTTGCTTTTGTAAAAATGTTGACACTTAAGGTTTGTCTGGCCTTATTTCTAAAAATGTGAATTAATGTCTTGCTTTGATCACAGAAATATTTCCATGAAAAAAAACTTAATTGAAACAAAAACTAACCTCTTTCTACCCCACAGAATCTTGTAAAACAAAATAGGAAAACAGAAGGACACTCAACACAGAGAGCTCAAGTTGCATGAACCATATTGTGATCCTTCTTGGCTGGAAAGGGGTATGGGTGGGGGGTAAGGAAGGGGTATGGGTGGGGTAAGGGGATGGGACTCACCGAGAGGTTTATCCAGTACTGTGAGTGATGTGAGTCTCTTGTATCTTCTTACTTCCACCTCCTCCCCCGTAGAGAGCATGAGTGACCTGACCAAGGGTATCGCTGCCTCTTCTCCACACAGATGGATCTCCTTTGCTGCCACACCTGAATTCAAGAAATACCGTAGACGATGAAGAATCATTTCTGGAACGTTGGTTGGAAATGTTTTCATCAACTTTTTGAATATTAAATGTCCTCCAATGTAGCAATTGAATAAAAAAACAGTCTATATTTTCTTACAAAATGTCCATGGAGATATTTTCAATCAGAATCTCACGTATTATTCACCCAATCTCATACAATATTCATGAACTTGTTGCACTCACCCAACAATGCACGAGTCCATGCCCATCCTCGGGTGGCATCTCTCAACATTTGTATTTCATCAATGACGGCAACCTCATCTGTGGAAAAAAGAACGCAAGACGTTAAAATTTCAAGGCAGTTTTTCGAATTATGAATCTATATCCCCATATTTGATCTAACCCAATAATAGCAATAATAGCTGCTTGCAATAGGATTTTGCAATTGATCAAACATCTTATAAACTTTTCCTTTTTTTCAGCAATATATCAATGTTAGATGGTGTGACATTCTCATCTTTTTCAATAAGAGGCAAACTCGAAGGTCTGTTCAAAAGAAGAAAAAGATGGAACTTACATGGTTGTGTGACACTCGTCATTTCAACCGTACAAGCAACGTGGCCTGAGGGAACATCATCTGGATGAGCGTATTTCCTCTCTTCACCGGTAACCAAGTCACAAGGAATACCCTGAATAGTTGAGAAAATGAGAGAATCACTCAATGGCCTTATAAAAAAATACAGGCTTGAAGGCTGAAATGTTTTCATCACTTTCCAGTGATAGTTTGAATGGGATATACAGTACTCTATCTACCCCTTAGTCAGTACCCCCCCCCCCCTCCTAGCCCAACCTTCCATCCCTCATCAGTCTCTGGGTCTGCCCTATCCAGTTTAATTTTTTATCAATAAATGAAATTTACTCTGCCATTAGTCTTCCTCTCTACTTCATTAGCCAACAGCTTCAGAGGCCCGCAATATACACCAGACTTTGCAGTGCTGAATCTCTCCAAGGCGTGGTATGTTTTACCGCTGTTTGTCGGACCTGCATGGAATATGATCTTCCTTTCGAAAGCCCTTGCTTCTGGATACCTATACAGTTTAAAAAATGTGAAAAGAAGGAAAAGTCAAAGTTGTTTGATAAAATAAATGAAAGTACATTAAACATTTATTTACCTTTCTCAAACTAACCCTGCTTCCAACTCTTTCCACCTTTCTCCCATACCCTTCCAACATCCCTTCCCCTACTCATGTTCCAAAAGGAGATGTGCAATATACTGGTCCCAACATAGAGGCATAAGGACATATCACTAATTAATGTTTCAATTTAATATTCATTGTCTTCTGAGGTATAATCAATCTCAGTTGTGTAAACTTTTCTCACAAATGCCTTAATTCAACAAACAAATTAACAACTATTTTCTATTTTACCAAAGGAAAATCAGATTCAGTACTAAATTCAGTCAAAGAGACACTCACCATTGTGCTGGATCTGAAAGATCACTTATCTTCCTCAGGTCTTCCATACAGTCCAATGCGGGGAATACTTGACGAGCGTGGCGAAGAAAGTACGGAAAGATGTCATCCACGTGTCCTGCACCGACTAAGATATCGCTCAGAATAATGTGAAGATCGACTTCTAAAGACTCCATCTCCATGATTAATTTACGAAACGATATGAAAGTTTGATGGAAGAGGTGTCCTGCAAGCAACAAAAAAAGATAATTGTCTGTTTATTTCTGTTTTGATGTATTTTTTTTTGTGCCAAATTTGTTTCGTGGTAAAGTACTTTGTATTTCATTTATTTTGAAAAAGCTACTTGCAAGTATTGTTAACATCAGCTTTTGGCTTTTGTCAGGTCTCTTTCCTACTGTACTAAGTTCAATGATGTAATAATTAAAAAAAAAATGCCAATAGAAGTCAGATTCAAACACATGTTTATTGGTTATTTGAGGACAAAGTTATATGTAATGTAAATTAAATAAGTTGCAACTTAGTGGGATTGGCACAGAAAAAGTAAGAAAAAAAAAGAATTTTTAGTATAAACAAATGCAAATTGCTGCTGCATACTTTTTAATTCAATTTCTTACAATCTTTGTATATATTATATTAACTGATAATGATATTTTAAACATTTCTCTCAGGTATTAATCTTCATTACTTCCTTTCACACTTTCTACAATTGCCATTACAAGGTTTCTTCCCTAGTTCTCTGCAAAGTACTTACCATCTAAGCCATTATCTGAAGCAAGTTGTTTCACTTCTTTTCTTCTTGAAAACTGGTTAAGAATTCGAAGGAGTTCCTCTATAAATAAAAGGTACATAGAATTAGCCTATACAGTACCACCAAACATTTTTTGAATGAAATGCAATCATTTAAACTTGTAAACAAACAAAATTAATCTTTGGCAAACATGGAATTTTGGCTACATTTCTGAGAAATGTGCTAATAAGTTCCTATTTTTCTGATGTAAAATTTCTTTTGCATCCAAGATTTTGAATATAAGACAAACTTATAACATTCTCCCATTCACTGCCCCCCCCCCAACCCACACTCCTTCCAACAAGATCTCTTTTGAACATTACAGTATGCAGTATTGTCACCTTTTTTATTCTTGAGACTCCCTCCTAATTCTTCTCCTATGTTTATGTCATCTGGGTTGGTATTTACAGATTTCACAGGGACAGGAATAAATAATGCTGTAACGCTCTTCTTGCTACCATTGCCATCTGAAGAGTAGTGACTTTTCGGCTGATTAAATGGCTTGTGAAGTCTCCATGTGTCATTAGATATATAGTACCGAGAAGTCGTTAAGTGTTTCGATTGTGCGACCATCCATCGCTGCCTGTTCACACTGCTTTTCCAATTTATGCTCGAACTACAGTTCCGTGATGTGAAACTATGACATCCTAACGTATTGCAAACTAACGTTAGGCGGTACTGGCTACTGCATGAGCGAGATAAAGAACTCGTTAATTTACGATATAAATCTGCAGAAATAGGATTCATGATGCCTCTCCTGTCAAGATGGTCAATTTTTGCTTATTTTCCACGGAGAATTACAGGAATCGGCTGAAGAAAACGAGATATTTCTAATAGGAAGATAATTTGTATTTCTAAGCGTTCTACCGCATGGGGGCCGCCATCTTTGTTATTATGAGAGGGCGCTTTTCCAAATTTACAGCGGCGATTCAAATCAATCACATATACTCGGGTAAATTACTGTGGGCCTAACACGTACTGTAGGCCTACGTTAGTTACAACTTAAAGTATCCGATACCAGGGTAGTGATTGTACAGTTCATTCTTCATTATACTACGGTAAGGAAGCATTTTGTCACAATTTATGAATTAAATTCAGTGACATCTACGAGGTACTTTTAAGTAACCAATCATTTTACGTATTCTTGAGCCTATCATGTATGAGTAAAATCTAAGTTAGACTAGGGCCTAGGCTAGGGCCTAGCCTAACCGTACAAGTAGTGTTAGGCATAAACTAGCTTCTGATTTTCTATCGACATTACTGTAGGTGAGAGGTTAGGCCTTTCATAAATTATTATTTAAAAAGTTTTTTTTATGACCCGCATACGGCTAGTCACAGTATAAATCTTTACTTAGTCGAGGCAAGCAGGCTAACTTAGCTATAAATAATTTAATTAATTATTAGTTACAATTGAATTAGGCCTAGCCTAGCTGTAGTGTTTATGTTAAGCTCACTGCATTTATGATTTATAGTATTATCATAGTATTATCTGTAGTAACGTAGGATGGTCTAACTTACAGCTGCAGGATAGGTAACACAAGGGCACTGTAACTCAAATTGTCTATTTCTTTTTCCGTCAAATTTCTCCATGATGGGGGAAGAAATAAAATATTCCTTACCACCACACAAAGTAAACGGTCATACTACTTAGCGTCAACAGGACCATTGTCGTGAAATAGGCCTGTTGACGCTAATTAGTACGACCCAAAGTGAAAGATACCAATAAAATTTTCTGAAATATCTTCCAAACTCTGTCCAGAAGTAAACTAAAACACAGCTCAATTCAAAGTCCCATCTTTTGAGATGCAAAAGCTGCTGACTGGTGGTCAAAATGCCTAAAGCAATTCACAAAATGTTCAATGTCACATATAATTTGCATATAAATTGAGGAACTGAAATATTTTTTTGGTGATTGAAATAATGTATGGAACATCAAATCCAAACATAAGTAATCATGGTTTAGCAAATGACTCAAACATAAGTTCTATAACATTGTTCAATATACAATTATGCAACTTTTTTATTGCCATTGGAATACCAAGATTTAGTTGTACAGTATGCCCTTTTGGCCAAATGCACTGGCTACACTTGTAACTAGAAAAATTTCACACACCTCTAGTCTGTGATATCATCATCAATAACAAACTGTACAAAATTCTGTTCCAGGCCCTCATATTGCAAATTTGCAAATGAAATTATGAGCAATGTAAATCATGCATTTTCAAGTGATATAGTCAAGTGAATGAAGGCGGCAGTGGCATTGGAAGCAATGAAACCTACAATCCAAAAGTAAGGTGGTTTCTTATTCTGTTGATGGGCACTGTGTTTCCATCGGAAATGGTCTTCAAAATGTAAAAAATCCAAAAGAATCTAAAACTGTAAATTGGGTAGCCGCCAAACGTGCACTGTAAGTCACAAGCACTTCATCTTCTCGTACACGAAGCAGCTAAGTGTTATGATATATTTTCACTTTACAAAGCTATTGGCATAGTTTGTAACTTTTATGAACAATGCCATCAGGTGTTGTTATGTTAAACAAGTAATCTTCCAATTAAATCCAATAATAGACTACATAGGCCTATAACTATTCATGGAATGATACAGTATGTGCTTGGCAATATTCTGATACATTTCATGACCGGCTTACTTCTCTAACAGATGAGCGTATATATGGAGTTGTCGCAGAGATTAAAATTTAATTGATCAATACAATGTATTCTGTTTTCTAAAATTGACAAGAACAAATATATATAATGATGCAATACAAAGCAATGTGTTCACCTTATGCTTATGGTGCTTTTCTTGTTTTCTTATGGCCATTTCTCAACCTAGATGCCTTTGTTATTAAAGTTATTTTGAAAACATTGTCCACTCATGCTATTGTCACAAACTGATATTCTTGGCTGGCACTACAATTGATCTCATACTGTATTTTTCCTGCCATTACAATAAATGTTTGATGGATATAAAAATTAGCCTGAAATATATTTTCAAAATGTGTAGTAAAGTGTTTAACTTTAAACCTGGTCGTAATATTATGAAAAATCTTTTAGATTGTAACAAAGCTTAGCCACTTGGTGGCCCAAAGAACTTACCTTAAAAATGATAAATAATTTTCCAAACATGTTGTCAAAGCATCAGAACGCTAATGTTGCGTTTGACAGAAAAACAATTTTTTAATCGTTAAGGTTGGACATTTCCAATATTATTTGAACAGAACAGAACCTGGCGTCTTTTACGCTAATGCAGATTGCGACATAACCCACGCTCTGTACAGTACCTACAGTAATCACAACAAAAACCGTGTTTGTATACAGATTAATTTCTTCCTTAATTTTCGGTGAAATTTCTTATAAATTAGATATGTTTTCAAAAACTCCTTAAGCCGCCATATATGTAGTAGATCGGTGGTTTCGTGGTCTTTGTGTAACACAAGATTAGTTTGAACAGCAGACTCTTCGTTGTTTATACATCGCGCTATCCAGCTCCTACGCGAAGAATGTTCGCATGTAGGCTACTCTAACGTTTACAATCGGACAGTTCTGCGAAGCCTAAGCTTCTCGGTGCTACATTCTGCTCTGACATCGATTCCGCCCAGTTTCATCTTTCGGTGTTCCGAATTCTTTTCAAGTTTCCTTTTAATGTTAATTTGATCCGTGAATTTTATTTCAGCGATTTCGGAGAACAGTTTATGAACAGTGGTTTTGTGTGAGAGTATACTATGTGCAACGCTATACGTATACCGACTGGGCATGGTAGGCTGTAACGTTCGCGATAGGTACGTTATATCATGGAGCTAAATCTGTTTATAGCTCCATGGTTATATGTAATAGGCAATCACCTGTGCGTGTACAAACGTGAGAGTGTATTTGCTGGGTAAATGGGAGTGCTAACTTGAAGTCGCCTGTTTTGCCTATTTGCCAGCACTACGTCAATCACCATATTGATGCGTTCAAACAAACGGTACTTTTGGTGAGAAACTGGTGAATTTGAAAACCAGATTTCTACAAGAAGAAATCGTCGAATGGGGACAATGTTTACATGGTTAGAAAGAGAAAAATAATTACTACAAGGACAATGTATCAAAATCTTCCACCAGACAATTCCTTTAAGGTATCTTAATTTTGTAAGATTTACTAAACCTCCAAGACTGCAAAACCAGGAAGATCCAAAAGTGATGGAGATGCAGTGAGTGTAACAAAGGAGATGTTGTAGTTGCTAATGAGCACAGCAAACATATATTATCTGGCACCAGACAGATTTACTGAACACCAATTGTTGCTATAGTAACAGAAACCAGAAACTTGATTAAAGAGATTTCACTTACAGGCTGTGTGTAGTGAGACAATGCAGTTTCCCTTGGGATGGATGTACAGTGACACATGTGTACAGTATATATGTTGAAACTTTTCCTATTATTTCATGATATAATATTAAATATTAACTAGATATGAAATTATTAGGGTATCATCGGTTTTTATGTGTAGCTGTGTATGAAAAAGCAACAAACTCAAAGGAAAAAAACTAGAGAAAAGAGGGGCAAAAATGGCAACCCCCCTCCCCCGAAGAAATGCAGCGTTTGTAAATATTAACATGATATTTAAACTGGAGATATGTCACATGGAAAACATGTGTTTAGTGAGCATTTTAAGTTTAATTGCAGGAAAAATTACCATTGATGCTCATGGTTCTAAATCCCCAAATTATCAGCTCGATTTATAGTCAATTGATGTTCATTCCACACAATGGGTTGAAGACAAAATAGAAAATTGAAATTTTCCAATAAATTTATTTACTGGCTACAATTACTAAAATAGTACTTCATGAAATGTCACAGCTCCAATGGGATCCAATGTTTATCTCATTCATTAGAAGGATGTCTATGAGCTTGGTCAACCATAATCGTATATGGAGCAATACTCCGGTAATCCTCAGACTGGTTTAATGCCACGGCCCGCAAACTATGAGGGCCGATCACTGGATATGGGACCGCAAAGATATGTGAGAATTTATACATGTGCAAAGGTTTTGGTGCTTGCCAACATCCGTAGTCCAACTTAAGATTTCATGAATTCTGAGCATTGATTCTGAGGGGCTCAGTCTGGTGACTCGGTCCTCATGGAAGCTCCAGGGTCATGCAAGGTTTGTGGCCTGCTGGTTGAAGTATCGGGAAATAATTTGCTGTTAAAAATATCTAAGTTATTAAAGGCATTGAAGACTCCCCCCAAACCGTGTGCGGCCATCTGAAAAAGTTAACTTTCTGTTGCTTGCAAGTGAAGTTTTGTTCGTGTCGCTACAAAATGCAGACAGTAATGAAACGTGATACCTTAATTGTTATCTTTAGCTGGACCTGTTTGTATACTGTGCTGTGGGTATTGACCGCAGCTGTATGTACTGACTGTACACTAGTGTCTAATTACCAAGGTTGCAAGCTGTTTGTGTATTTTCTGGGATCGATGGTGGTGTTTAACACTTCTGTTACACCTTATTCGAAACTAGGTCAAATTACCGGCATTAGACGTTTCTTTGTGCGCGAGTCTTCACATCCTTTAATGGTCTAGAACCTGGTCTAGAATTCTGCACCTAGGGTCACCCTTTAACATGCTTTGGTCTGTTTAAATTGCAGGAGCTTCAGCGTACCTGGTGTAAATCTTGTAAGTACCAACCGTTATGGAAGATCAGGAACTACTTTGGAGAGCAGATCGCCTTCTACTTTGCCTGGGCCGGTTCAATGGCGACTGTACTGTGGATTCCAATGATTCTTGGTTTAGGCATATGGGCATATGGACTGTACCTTAGGTAGGTAAAACATGCTGGATCAGATCCCCCCACATGCACTCTCTACTACCTGTCTTTGGTTTAAGAATAATTTAAAACTAGAGAGCAGATTGCCTTTTACTTCTGCCAGGGCTGGGTTCAATGAAGGGAGGGGGATACCTTGCTTTGTAAACATGATATATTTAAAAGGGAAGGTTGGATGAATCTCAGACCTGCCTCCTGAATTTCAATTTCATAGCAGATGTATTGCTGTGTAACCCAGGTCCGCACTACTTTCACAACTCAGGTGTATAAACATGTAACCTTGGCCAGTAACCATTTCAGTTGAAAGTAGATGTGTAAAAGTCTAACAGAGGCATCTACCACTTTCAAGCAACCATGCCTCTACCACTTTCATAGCAAACTTATAAATATTTAATCCAGACCTGTGCTAAATTCTTAGCAAATGTAAAACACCAAGCCAGGGCTGGATCAGTTTTGTAGCATACATTACATACCCATCTTACCTATAACTGTACCACTATCTTTTACTTACATGTTTCTCTTTTTTCAGCATAAGTACCTATGTTGAGGAGAGAGCAGATCAGGATGCCTTGAGAGAGCTAGAGGAAGAACTACAGTGGAACATCACACTCTACAACAATACAGAAGACAGGGAAGAACTAGCCAATGTAACAGCACAGCTGGAAGAATGGTCAATAGTGGACTTGTAAGTCTCTTAAAAACCATATTGAATTTAATCCCCAAGAGGGATAAGAAGCCATTTAATTGGCTTATCTGTATTCATTTCATGGTCGTGGACAGACACCAAGTTACACTGTGCTATCTATTATCAACAGGGCTTCAGATACTTTTTGAGGTGCACAATATTTTTGTTGCTGACTTCGTGCGTCTGCTCAGTCCTATCTGATGGAGCCTCTACTCCCCACATCACATCAGCTTACATTTCATTTCAGTTTCGAGAACTTTAATTACTTTTGAAGAAAGCATTTACTTTTCTTCCAATTATACACAGCTATTCTTTCACAGCAATTTTTATAGCCACACTGCCATGTGAGCACAAAGTGATGTTTCCTTGTTGCTAGAGACATTCATATTCATCTATGTCCGATAAAAGATTGATATTTCCTTATTTTGATTGCATACTAGATTGACTGAAGATTGGTTGATTATGTTCAAGAATTCCTTTGACAATGAAGCTACTCCATACTTTGCCCTTGTGATTTGTTTGTGGGGTAAGTCCTTCATATGTTCTTATATAGAATTTAACTCCAAATTCATGCCTTTAATCAGAGAATAATATTCCTCATATTTCAGTCTCAATTAAGAACATTTTATATCTTTTTAACTTAAATGACAATTTGAAAACTTATTTCTAAAGTTTGGTTGCTGTTTTCACCATCATAGATTGGAGTTGACATATTTTAATTTAACTTCATTGCACATGAACTGATGATGTGGTTCGATACAAATTCATGTATTTACTTACTCCTTAACCTGCATTTGGAGCGAAAAATCTTTGGAGGGTAGTTTAGTGTTATCAATTTCCGCTATTTATTTTGAGTAATACGTGTAAGGTTTGTTAAAACTCTCTGATCAAACTCAGAGGTCTTTGATGAAACGTAAAATGCTTTCCTACTGTTCTGATGCTGACCTGGTTTTATCCTGTTGTTTTATTTTCGCTCAAGGCACAGTCTTTTTGGAGTATTGGAAAAGGAAATCGGCGACACTTGCATACGAGTGGGATGTGAACACCTATCAGTTGTCAGAACCCGATAGGCCACAATTCTTTGGAACCAGAGAGAGAAAAGTAAGTTTAACCTCTGTGACTGTGTCAATACATATAAGGGTCAATCATGTGACATTTGATGTACCAAATCTTGTACACAACATGATATTAGTTTCTCAAACTTCCTGACATTCTTCAGATCTTTTCACTCAGCAAAATGCCAGTTATTATTCCATATGTTTCCCTTTGTTTCTGGAGAATTTTCTTGTGCTAGCCGCAGTTTAAATTGCATAATGCATATAATCCCAAACAACCTGTAAATTTTGCGTGGATAAACACCTAGCAGATAGACAAATTACTTGTTTAAAGCTGTTTGGCTGGATGCTTTGATTTTGAATCTTGATTAACATAACAACAGTTTGGGAGGAGACTCCCTACAATGCAGTTGCTTAGGATTTATACATGGTCTTCCAGACTAGTATTACTCATTCTACAACACTGGTAAATGTTCTGTTTGTTAGGATTCTGTATCAGATCTCCCAGATTCCATAACATTGATAAATGTTCTGTTTGTTAGGATTCTGTATCAGATCTCCCAGATTCCATAACATTGATAAATGTTCTGTTTGTTAGGA
>JAAAKB020290345.1:0-12856 GCA_010014835.2 Apostichopus leukothele
ATTGAATAGTAGTTATAGTACAATATAAATAACAATAATATTATGCATAGTTTTAATTAAAATGTTGCACAATTGCAGCTAGCATGTTACAAGCTGCAAAATAGCAGGCACTTGGAGTCTTTGCATGAATGCACACACATGAATACACATTTTATTCAAGTACAGAATCTGTCTTTAAAAGTATAATAACAACAGATCGGTGCAGGAACAGGTGAGGGGGGGGGGTGGCATTGGAGGAATGTGCACCCCAATTTCATGAAAAATGTTGAAAGTGCCTATTTGAAAATGAAATGGGCTCCCTTTGGAATTTTGTTGTTGTAAATTTATTTTACACTAAGTTTTCTTATTTTTTGTCTGAGTCATTTGAAATGTTCCTTAGATGGCACTCTATATAATCTCTATTGGATTACTTTTAGCATATTTTTTCTGCGGTTGTATGTCCTAATGCATTGATGGGAATCTGGTCTGTGTGGTGTTTTTTTGGGAAGCTTCTGAAAACTTTTCCTACCTACTCAGTTATGTCAGCTAAAACAATCCCCAAATTAAGGATTGGAACTGGAAGCTCAAAATTTAAAAAAGTGCCCTTCAGAAAAACATAATTGACTCTCTGGTTTGACCTTGACAACTTCAAAGTCAATCCTATTTTGCACCTCTATCCCCCCCCCCCTGCCCTCCCCCCTGTATTAACAAGAGGTCATCAAAGTTTCCATTAGCAGGGTCTTAAGTGAAGATCATATCAGGTATCTTACTTGACCTTCAACTTGTTTTTAGTTATTAACTGGATATAAATCAAATTGTATCTCTCTCTTAGCTTTTGCTATAGACTCCATCAAGCCAAAATAACCAGTCCCTAGCTCTTAGCCCCCAGTCTTATCTGTGTTTGATCAATTTTCCTATCAAAGATCATGGAACATTTTGCCTTTCCAAAAGTTTTAAGATGTTTAAGTGGTAGAATAAAGTGTGATGTTAGTTCTACTTATTCTTTTTTTGGGGGGTTGATGATATCATAATTGTGATTATTCCCTAACAAATTGTTTCCATTTTTCTATTTTAATATTTAGGTTAACTTGATTGACTAAAGGATTTTTTCTCTCTATGTATTGATCCAAATTAACCACACAATTAAGAGATTAATTAAGATAGTTAAAACCCTCTTCATACAAGACTGACATCACTTCAACACTGTAGTAGCTAAATGGTTGATACAAAAAGGGCTATCTTTGGACATTTTATTTTACCTCTTTACAGATGTCATGTTACAAGAGATGATATAAAATGCGTTCTTGTAACACCTGACAGCTTTTCAGAAAGATATGGTGGGGACATGCCCTATAGACACAAAATCTATCATTGCATACGATACATTGCTATTTTTTTTTCTTTAAAGAAAAAAATGATTCCTGCGATATTAACTAGATAGTCCATCAGCAGTGAAAGTTACGATATATTTGGTCGCAATGATTGTACCCTGATTGGATCTATCATCGTCTGGACTTTCAATATTTGATGGGGGGGGGGGGGTGGCCCCCCTGGTGGTTATTGAATGTCTTTTAGTGTCACTAGAGCAAACTATTTTATTTCCCTGCGGGACAATTTATAACTGGAAAAATATTCTTAACTCCATCCATAATGTTTTGTTGTCGTAAGGTGTCACTGTTAATCGCCATCAATAACAGTTTTTTTTTATTTTCTCCGGCATGTTCTTACACGGATCCGTCCTCTCATTTCCATAGTCTTACCATAAATCCAGGTTCTGCTCCTCCCTAGTTGTATATCTTTCTGGAGTCTTCACTCCTACATCTCCTGCACATCTAAAAGGTTTCCCTCGTAAATTTTACGGTTATTGTAATTGCTCATAAGTCAAGCTTTTTGGCATTTTAAAGCACTTGGGTTCGTTTCCTGGCATCCTGTGATAACTGTTAAAACATTACCAGAATGAAAAATGGGAAAGGTAGTGAAATTTCTTCTCTCTGTTAGTCCTTGGCTATAAGCATCGATCTTTTGCTATGGTCTAAAGAAGAAAAGAAGAAGAAGAAGAAGAAAAGAAAAAAGAGGAAGATGCCTAGCTGATTCATCTCATTTTTCTCTTTCTGGAAATCGTTTTCCTCGTCCGTTGATTGTTAATGGATGACATACTTCATGTTAAATGTTTTAGAAATAAATAAATAGACTGTGATACTCATTTGGTCAAAACACATGTTTGAAGTTGACACTGTAAAATATTCGGTGCAAGTTGATATCGTCAGAGATGATACGGTGAAGTTCTTTCGGTATCCATTAATAAATTTTGGCGGGGTGATGGTTAATTTGTACCGGTGCTTTAGGTTTATATCATGATCCTTATCCCTTGTTTATTTCAACATGATTACATCAATAATTATTAAAATCTATGTATGTTGCCAGTATCATTATATATTGGCCACTTCAGAATCTATATAGCAAGATGCAGTGTATATTCTCCATCATTATCAAATCACCTTGGAGAGGCTTTGCAATTATATAGAAAAGAGTATGGATTTGTTTGCACACACATGGAGTAGAGATAGACATGGGCATAGGAGCCCAATTTGATTTGGGGGGCTGTCACGATTTGTCCGAAAAATGTAACCAATATGGATGGGCATACTGGTGATAATCCCCCTCACCTTTGAAATTTGAATTAGTTATGAGGAATGCCAACTGTGATTCATATTATAACATCCTCTTGGACAGAGAAGGAATGCATGGGGTGCCAACTGTGTCAAAATAACATCAACGTCAGATTAGTCGGGCAAGCTTAAACCGAATATGAGCCTATGGAAAAACAGTCCTCAAATTCAGTAGAGCATTAATAATTTGTTACTTGATAGCATAATCTACCCCAAGTATTGTCATTAGGATTCATCCTTGAGCGCACCTAATTAGTTGACCAGCCACCCTATGATTGTAAACACTAGTGCTCTAATGGCCAGCACTACTTTCTTGTGTGTGAGGACAAGTTTAGCTTGACCACTGAAATAGTACACTGTGTGTTTAATCATGAATTTGTACAGAGCAGCATTCAGTATGGCTAGCATAATTACCAACTCTGCTAGATATTCAATCTCCCCTGGTTTTGGCCAAGAACAGGGGACTCAGGTGGTATTTGCTATAGGTGTAATGAAAGATGAGCGATACCAATAAAAAAAAAAGTGCATGGGAAGTATGAGGAACTGTATGGATATCAGGGTTCCTTTAGTACTAAATATTTGAAACATCTCTTAACCTTTTTACTTTTATTTGAAAAAAATCTACAGTTACAGTCAACATGGGGAATTAAGGCAAGGAATAATTGAATGTTCGACTTATGTGCAGTAGTATACTGAAGGCTCTGAAGTTTGGCTGTATTTGAAATACCATAGTTTCTGTGTAAGAGAAAAAATGCTTCACATCTTTGGAATTGTCTTGTCACATAGCAATTTTACCATTTTGCATTGCAATGTGCAGATTATGCATTATAATACTCGGTAAGTTATACGTATCCTGGAAGAATGCACTCGCTATGCGTTGCGAGGGACATGGGGGGGGGGGTCAAAAACATGTCACCAAATCTGATGGTGTTTTAAGCATTGGAATTTTCTTGTAAGTTCTCAGTTTGGAGTTGAATATGAGTGTTATGTAAAGAGTTTATAGAATCTTGCATATATATTTCACATAAGTTTGTAGTTTGCAGAGAGCCGACTCATCATTTTGTAGTAGGCTTTTCGGGTAGTGCCTATTACAGTCCCAAGACTTTTTAAGTATGCATTGCTGGCAGAGAGCACTTCCGGAGTTTTGTCTCAGCTTTCAGAGTTGATTCTGCTCTCTCTGCTCATTCCCTCTGGGACGATGTCTTTAGGACAGCGTCTAAAGAAATCAATCTCATGTTCTCATCTCAACCTGTGAACTGAATAATTTATAAACCAAAGCAAATAAATAAACACAAAAAACAGACAGAGCTGGTCAAGAAGTTAACATTCTATATCCTATACAGTTGGACACTCGGGTGGACTCTTTGCCTTACATATAATACATAAATCATTATCGACATTCTCATGTTTTCCTCCTCAGCTTCAGGCAGTTACAGTTTGTTGATACATTTGTGTGTGTGTGTCTATAACCTAATTTTGCATGTAAGACTCTGGGCTATTCTTTCTATGGTTTCCAGTGGCGGCTGGTGCCCGCATCTTGGGCAGTGCCTCTCCTATAATTATATATCTACAAATAAGAAGAATCAGATTTGTACGAAGATGAATGGAAACGGCATTTATGATCCTACCGTTTATCCTACTACCATTTTCAAAAATGGGGTACAGTTCTGAAATTGAGGCTCGTTTGGTTTGTTAATGTAGTGGCCCTTTTCTGCTGAACGATTCTTGTTTTATTACACATGATACCAACTTCCCTCGCATCCTTTGGGTGAGATTGTGGGGCCAATTTCGTTCTGCCCTGCTACACTCAGTAAGAGTCTGCGCAATTACATTTTATCTGCTGAGATGATGTACACGGTTTGATCAATTTTGCTGAAATATGAGCAGCATTTGGCTTGTCCTCCCAGTCCCACGCTCATACAGTATATCTACAACACTAAACAACGTGTTTGACAACGCTGCCAATGGCTGTACGTAACGTGACAAACTAATGTCTGACACTCGCTTTGTACAGTACTTAGTATATACATGAACATGTGAAATGAATGTTGACACACGTATTATCATGGAGGTTCACACAGATGTTTAGCTAGATCTTCAACATATCATCCATGAATTTGCACATTGTACCCATTCCCAAGAATACAAGGACATTTTTTTAATATCGCATATTTTTTAGTAAAATCACTATCTAGCATTGGGGTTGGGGGCGGGGTTGGGTGTTGGGGAGTGGGTCAAAATATTTTGGAAAGATAATGAAAATTGTCAAATTGGGATTTTTGTGGTCTGTTTCTTGCACATCCAGTGCCATTTGAAGATAGTTCATTGCTTCATTCTAATCCCCACAATTTGTTAAATACCTCAGAGCTTCCAGGGGCGTCATCCCATGGTCCCTCACTGGGACCCCATGCTTTATAATCCATGCATGTTAAAATGTAACGTTAAGAGTCATCCATTTAAGATGAATCCGGAAAAGTCTCGTACACTAAGGAATTAAATATGTTAAAGGCCCAAGTGTGCCATGTAATAAAAGTTGGTATGTCATACTCTTGTAGATGGTCTCAGTTACATAATATATTGATAAAGGCATGCTCTGATTGAGGTAGATCAAGTGATAATTGCATGATCATGTCAAGGATAACGTGTAACATCAAGGATAGCAGGCAATTGTGTGTCGAGCATGATATGCTAAAGGTACGCCCCTTTAAGGATAAACATGTTTTCAAATACTGAAAAGTTTCTCTTTTCCTTTCTTGGTTATATTTTTTTCCAGAAATATTTGATGCTCAAAGGGTCAGACTTGGCCAGAGAGTGTTAGCTGCGGACAACATGGCCGTATCTCAGCAGTTTGCCAGAAGGGGAGTACCGCCTAGCTTACGAGAAGAGCTATGGCTGCAGATTGTAGGACTTCGCATTACAGATTCGGTAAGTCGTAATGAGATGAAAAAGACAAAAAGGACATGAACCAACTCCAAAAATATCGAGACGCACAAAATTTACAAGCGGTACATTGGTAGGAGGTTTTGTAAGTGTCGGCCAGTGTTAAGCTTAACTCGGGCATCTTACATCAAAGTTTGTGGTCAGTCTGTGTGCACATGTAACTACGACTGATCCCTTCAGTGGGGGAAGCTGATGACTAAAAGCCTCTCCCTGACTGGCAGGCTGGCAATGCGTAATGGTTGTGCAATATGGGGCAGTTCACTGCCACAACTACCCAGTTGAAAGAAATGTTAGTAGTCCCATGCTTACAATTTTCCGCTTGTAACTACTACGACTAATCCTTTAAATGGGGGAAGTTGGCGACTTAAAGCCTCT
The DNA here is from genome assembly GCA_010014835.2 of Apostichopus leukothele. NCBI lineage: Eukaryota > Metazoa > Echinodermata > Holothuroidea > Aspidochirotida > Stichopodidae > Apostichopus > Apostichopus leukothele. The sequence continues at coordinate 5,964 of JAAAKB020290345.1, forward strand.
CCCTGACTGGCTGGCTGGCTGGCAGTCGGGAATGGTTGTGCAATATGGGGCAGTGCACTGCTACAACTACTGTACCCAGTTGAAACAACTGTAAAGTAGTCGCGTGCTTACAATTTTGCCTGTGACCTTATAGAACCCCAATTATTAATAGAAAGCATTCATTCAGTTTGTGCTCATCAGTTGTTCAATGTGTGCTCATCAATCATACGACTATATTGGGGCTTGCAGACTTAGTATTAACAAGTAGGTCACCACCCTCGGTCTGAGTCAGGTCATGGTCAATCGTACAATGTGTACTTACGTGGCCATATATAAAGCTCGCTGTTTTATTACCATGTGTTATTGCAGAGTTGAAAGGAATTCCTGAGACTAGAAATAAGGAAATTTCGGGAAAGAAATGACATTCAACAATATTTGTTCGACAAGTATTCAATTTGGGAAGAACCTTTATCTATCGTTCCCACCTAAATGTCACATCGATTTCTACAGTTAGTCTGAACAGATATGCTGGCATACATGACCTTTGTAACTTGTCTAATGTCATCCAAGTTTCCTCTTTATACATCTGGCACCCGCTCATTCATGCACCTCTCCTTGTTTGCCTCATTTCTGTCCTATGATTGAATTATTGGTTGACTTTGAATATATGTATATATATATATATAGTTTGTAAGGGAACAAATCTTTCCAGCGGCCATATCAGGCCTGTCACATGTATTTTGCTGGTATTTCTTTCCACTTCTCTGTATCAAGAGTGTCAACCATGCATGGGCGATGGAGGGTGATGGTGATGGATTACATGTGCCACCTTTTAGTTTTCTTCGACCCCTTATGGGTTCAGGCATATGTTGCTACTCTTGACTTTGCAGGCGTTATACCTGCATATGGGAGTGATATCCACCACGCTTTACTTTCCTCACCACCCTCTGAGTGTGGCATGCAATTACAAAACAAAGTATATATATACCATTATTAAAGGTACATTCAAAGTTTATTTGCAGTTTAAAAGCACCGTGCCAAGACCCTGAAATCCCCTTTCAGAATAGCATTCAGGGTTTCATTTAGATTCAAGTCATTGAGGTATAAAGAGGCAATAATTATGTAAAATTTGATCATATCCTTCAATAGGATATATATATTTTTCCAAGGAAAGAAATTTTACACCAGTTTGCGAACGTAAAACTTACATAAAAACGCAAGAACAAGTTTCACACAAAATTTTTCTCTCGTGTAGGAGCTCTGAGAAAAGACGTCAGTATATTTCAGTATCTTTTAGATGGTTCAAGGATTTCAGAATTAGGCTGCTTTTGGCTGTGAAAATTGGGAATTAACACCATGAATGCTCCTTTAAGTTTACATTTGGAAGGCTTCTTGGGTACTTCAGTTCACTTTATGAAGTTGGATGGGGCCCTGTATATGGCGGAGAACCACACTTGATCGTCTAATATACATGGTAATCAAGGGGCAATTAAGTTCACAAATTTTAGCATTTTTCTGGGAAAGATAATGGCGAAGACCCGCAATGAACTTTCAAACCTGCCTTTCTTCTTGTTAAGTCATGTTCTGTAGAATATTTTACTGCCAAAGGAATTTTTTCACAATATTTTGTTTGCCATCAGCAAGTTAGTATCATACTAATGAACGAACAAATTTCAAGCACATACAGTATCTGTTATGTGTGTCTAGATAAATCATGTTAAAATTAAGTACTACGAATTCAAAATTAAGTGGACTATTTAGTTACAACCTTCATTTACTAGATAAATATATTCCAACCCTATAGCCATTAAATTCATTGACATTTTCTTGACCTTTTCCTGGAATTTCCAGTTTTTTTGCATTGTGTGCATAATTTTTTGTCAGCCCCGGCATGCAGCTCGCAAATTTTCAGGGTGACATCGGCTTCTGGCAAGGGAGTACTTGACTGAATATTGGGTACCTTCAAATAATTTTGTCCCACTTTCCCAATCCCTTTAAATGCTACAGTACAAGATAGTATCTCTGACACCTCAGATTTCTGTTTTTGGTTGTCATGGACTTTTATCTAAAAAGCCTGTCTTTCTAGAAAATATGGAATATGTATGACCATCTTCAAAAATCTGCCTTTTCTCCCAAACTTTTGTGAAATCAAGAGTCCCTCTGAACGTACTCGTGGAAAGTGCAAGGATGATAAGTATGATGGATGTTTGTAATTTCTTCTTAAGGATGACATTCATGATTCATAAATTCTTCTTCAAGTTGTTAAATTGTCTGGTATGGATTAATAGTATCATCGTGACACGCTATTCTGCATTGCCTCGTGGATGTCACAAGAGTTTGCACCCATCTCGGACCCTCTTCCGGTACGAGGTACCCTCTCAGGTCCCATGTATTCCTCCTGTCAGCAATAATTCAATTCTGTAGTGAAAGTGTCGCTTTCATGAGAGGATTCTGACGTGCTTAAAGCTGTGGTCTGGGTTGTAACTTTAATAGCGGTAATACTGACCAAACTATAAAAGCATATAGTTCAGGATGTTCATGTCTGGATCCATTACTTGAGATATATATCTGCAATTTTTAAATAATCAGTCATAATCTCCTAATTCTCCTCATAAACGAGTTATATTGTACAATGTGTTTACATTTCATTTGTAAACCTGTGACACATAAACAGGCCAGATTGTTATTGATTGGTATCGGTACAATTTTGTGGAGTTATGTTCAGTAGCAGATAACCAGAAGATCTTGGTCATTTTTAATCTCAAGAAAAGCTTTAGAGGGAAGGCAGCTTAGTCTCAGGCAGTATTACTCTTTTACATCGATTTCTAACATTTGAATTGGATCATAGTTAAGGGAAGAGAGTGACTGTTTCAGTGGGTATTAATTGATATTATTCAATCAACACTGTGATTCATTTATCCAATCAATACAGTACTCTCCTACAGTACTCTCCCAACTCTGCTATGTACAGTGTCTGCTATGGAAGTCTTGTAGTCACTCCCATTAAACTTATTTCATATTTATAAGTGACAGTATGTTTTGATTTCTATGTTGAAATTTAGTCAGTACCAGACTTTTCTTCCAAAGAATTGACTTTTGTTTTGAAATGGGTTCAAACCATATCATGAGATATTTTGTGCTGATCCATGTGTTACAACACCATGGTATTCAAAGTGGGGTGTAATGCAACCCTTTTTATGGTTGCTAAATCTTTTTCAGAGAAACTATTAAACTACTAAAGCCACCTCAATCATTCAAAAATTTGTCAAAGGGGAGGGGCGTACCCCCATGGAACCCTTCTCCCGGCCACAGCATCCCGCCTCTGAAGTGTGGCCATGACGATGAAGGTGAAAGCGAGAAAGTTTTAAAACCAGAGTAATAACAGACTGACAGTCTAACTGCATTCATAATCATCTGGTTTAAAGTAATTAGAGTTGCTACCACCACAACCTATATAGATTGGAGACATGTAAAGGAATGTCATGTTAGAGTTACTGATTGTCCAATAGAATTGTTGAATTACATTAATTTTACCTCACTGTATTATTACCACCATAACTCTAATAATGTATTTCGTCAGCAGTTTCCTATGCAGTTCGTAACTTACGTTCGTTCAGTTAGTTCATCTGCTCTCTTCGGGTTGCTTTAATGAAAACTTAGACCATGATATGTGGTGTTCTTCTTGGAGGGGGAACCATCAATTATACTGGGTCTTAATTCATGTATGTGGAACCCCAGTAGCTTAATATCGAAATTGAACAAAGTTTCAATTTATGACCGTGTCTGATGTAAGGTTACCAAGAGGTATAAATGGTTGCTGTCAGCTTTGATGTTAACCAATCCAAAAAATTTCACATTTTTTTTTTTTTTTGGCCTTCTTCTTTACGGTTGGTTGATTGACTGAGGGAGCTAGACTGTAAGTTAATTCATGTCTTGCTGTTCATATCCACCCGTCCCTTTTTTACCTGCATCGGTTGCATTCTATTCGTTGCATTCTGGTGGCAGCATATTTTATTACTTTAAGGGAATGATATAAAGCCTCCTGAAAACAAGAGCAGCTTAAGTTATAGTCCACCAAAATCACACCAGTAGCAATAGACTTACAGATCTGAAAAAAATGGAGCATACAAAACAGGACATTTTGTGGGACACAAATATTTCAAAGGGCAATAAAGGTCAAGGGATCTCTGGGAACACCTCCAAGCGAGACATTACAAACCTTTTGATTATTGGGTTGTGTCTCAGGCAACACTTGTGCTGCCTCAGGGCACCAAAGTCACTGTGATTGGAGAGATGAATATCCAATGTTGTTGTGTGAATATTGCTGATGGCTTAGTCTGATCAAAGTTACAAAAATTATCCTATTTTCTCAGCTTTTAAGCAATTTATGTCTCTTTGCAAGGTGAATGGGTCGTGCAAATGTTTGATCGTGTGTCATCAGATATCAGCGTATTATACAATATTCAGTAAATATGACTTTATTACATTAATACAGGTCAACATTCTATAATAGCCATATTTCACTCTCTTCAAAGTTCAGATTTTATCAGCATAATAGCATTACTGTAGCTGTAAACAGGTCGCATCTTCAAATTGTTTGGTTTGCTTTTAAGAACAACCTTCGGTGGATTGAACTTGCAGAGAGCAATCAAACTCAGACATGGTTTCAAAATTCAGGGGGCGATCAAAGAGATTTCATTGCGGTATCTCTTTTCTTATATGACAAAAGATGCAGAAAGTCTAGTCTAGACCAGGAGAAATCTTCAGTGTGCATATAGGACTCTTTATAGGTTTAATAATAAAGTACTGTGATAGATATGAAATACCCTGGGAGTAGTCTGCTTCAAGTATCAAGGGGATCAAATATGTTCCATTATACAGATAGTTAAAGCGTGTTTTTGTCATTAGGCATAGAGAGATGGAAATTTAATGATTGAGGGAAGAAAGTTTGATTTGATTTGAGCTTTTTTTAATCTTTTTTTCCGAGGGAGAGGATAGCAGTTGTTAAAGTGATATGAGTTATATCCTGGATACCGACCCTCTTTCTAGCGTTCCCGTTTGTATCATTTTATGGAAATATGCAGATAGCTTTAGGGTAGTGTAACATTATTTAGTTGAACTTTGACCTGAATACTATTCATTTACATGCTATTGATGTACTTGACAGACAATGTGTCTCCAATTTGCAAGAGAACGATATTCCAAACTGCAAGTGAATACCTAATTTCCATATCTTGCTACTGGCTGGATATTTGTTTTGATCATATCCATGTGGTAGATATTAGCCCACTACTGGTGATAGCGCCACCAACCTCAGATAGTCGGAAACGGAGGATGAGGGTAAGGGAGGTCATACAATAATGGATGGATATCCTAGGATATTGCTAGACCTCTTCAGTCAGAAAGACCAACTGGAACGTCAGTCATTACGATAGATATTGTTACCATCACCAAAGTGCTATCTCTATATTGTGTTAAAATTATCATCGCACCAGTGACATATTAGAAAACATAGGCCACGACACTCAAAGTCAGCATTGGCTTCTCGTAACTTTGAAATGCATGAACTCTCTACATTTATGCCTTTAGATTAAGAAGTGGCAGCTTTATATTGAGTGAGTACACTGTTAATTCTAGCATGTTGCAATGACCTCACTGATTGTACTTAATTACTAAATATACTACTGTAGTACAATGTATTGCACTTTCCATAGATACTAGTACAAGAGTATTAAAGTACTCGTACTCATTCTTAGAGCCTTGAAACTTCTACTCGTACCAATGGAGATTCAGCCTGAAGTGGTACTTATGCTGTTGTGCTCATATTACAAGTCCGAATGTCAGTATATATATATATTTACATAGTTGTAGATTGGTACGTGTAAATTTACACTACCGATGTCAGCATGATATATATACTTACATAGTTACAGGATTGGTACGTTTGTACACTACCGATGTCATGATAATATATACTTACATAGTTACAGGATTGGTACGTTTGTACACTACCGATGTCATGATAATATATATACTTACATAGTTACAGGATTGGTACGTTTGTACACTACCGATCTACATGGATCCTTAAAAGACAAGTTCTCATTTTAACTATTTATATGAAATCAAAAACAAATTCATGAAATATGCCCCATGCAACCCTATCCCATCTCCTTCCACACGCCCCCCCCCCCCTAAGTAATGTCCCTTCCTCATTTGAAATTATGATAAATACAAAACATCATGATGATGACATTTACCTTGCCGAACATGTTACCAAATCTTTAATTTACTATATTGACTAATTTGTTATGAAGTTTTCTACTTCAACACAAATATTTGTTTTTTGGCACATGTCTCTTCAGTTTCAATAAGTTTCATCCCGAGATCATGCTTAAAGGCCAGATTTAAAATGCATGTCCGATGGACAGTTCGTCCATTTAATTCCTTCTCTCTCGGAGATCATGGCATTGCATCTGCCGTGTTCCTATAGCTCGTGGATAAGAATTATCAAGTACAGCTGATAGGTTTTAAGAAATCGTTTTTTTCCTTCTTTTTTTCCCCTTTTTGTTTCTTTTTTTTTTCCTGTGGTCTTCTTCCTTTTTTTTCTTTTCGAACACTAATTGCCCGCCTGCTTTGGCGTGCTCGAAATTCATTTACCGCCTTATCCCGGAGCAAGAGAGGCAGCTGCCACGTACAATTGTCATGAACCATTTGATGAGAGAAGTGTTACGTTACTATGCTACTTATGACATGAATGCTTTCAAAGCAGCCGGCTGTGTAAAAAGCCGGCAAATCTTTTTTCTCTTTCTCCGTCTTTTCGTACGTGAGTGCATTTTAAGAAGAGGTGTTTCTCACGTTGATGTCTGCAATGAGTGACTGTAGAATTGTTACGAAGGGTAGAATTGTTTACG
>JAAAKB020290455.1:0-16733 GCA_010014835.2 Apostichopus leukothele
TGGGATCCCAACGGAAAATATCTTGGAGAAAAACAAAGTTGAAAGTTGCAAATTTTTCGACTTTTATGCCACCATTTAAAGTAAGATTTAAATAGAAAAGCTAGTTATGTATGTCGTTATAGCATAGTGGAGTCAGTGAGGTTGAGAAAAATCATAGAAAAGGACACAAAATGCTGCTTTAAAAGCAATTAATCTCTGCATCCCAAATTGTCATGAAGTGAGCGTTTGTTTCAGTTGCCTTTTTGATTCTTGAAAGAATCATCAATGTTGGTTCTTGAAAGAAAGGTTGGTTTGTGATTACACCCTCTACAGATGGTTTACCTGCGGAACGAGAGGCGAGGTTGCCTACTTCGTATGGTCAGGAGCCTGATGGTTATGGTAAGAGATGAACCAAATGTTTTTTTTCAGTTAATGAACGTGCTTCTCAGTTCACATGAGTAACCTTAAAAACTTCAAAAAAAAGGAACATAAAGGGGGGTGGTACCACTTCTGACAAACTTCAGCTGCGATTCAAAAATGTTACAAAAATGCATAAAATTGGCAGGAGTGTTGAATATTTTTGTCATTGAAGGTTCCTATAGAATGGTTTTGAACTGATAGGTCTGTTCATTGATTGAGCCAACCATTTGCTCTTTCTCTGTGTGCTTGATGTATGTTCTAGCTGTAGATGTCCCCATTGGGTTTAATGTAATCTGCAAAACTGACTAACGGTGTATATTGTCTGAATTTAGGTTCCCTACCTTCCGAGAGAGCCTCCAGAGCACCTTTGTCATCTTATGGTAGAGAACCGTCAGCTTACGTTAGAGAAGCATCTGGTTTTGGAAGAGAGGCATCGTCCTATGGTGAGGAAAAAAATAGACCCTTCTATATTGTATGTTCGACCTGACGATGTGAAATATCGATAAAATGTCATCATAATCAATGGAAATATCAAAGATTGCCTTCAAGCCACAAAAAAGTGTAGATAAGACAGTTCCAAGATAGAAGTTAAACTTCCTTGATGATGAATTTTATGAGGGCTCTTATTTCTGAGGAGGGAAGCTGGAGGGTGGTTCTTTGGACCCATACTTTGGTTACGGCATTAAACTATAGTTGTGGACATTAAACATGATTAATGGTGTTGACACGTCATGAACCCCCGCAGTGTCGGTGAAATAAAGAATCTTAGATGAACCAACAAATAGTTGAATACTCAACTGAAGTGCACAGAGAAAGAAGAAGTCGGTTGTTTTATTAACTAATTTATGTTATCGGATTATATGAGCCATGATGGCAGAAATTTTTAAAGTTTAAAATTTTGCATAAATAGTACCTACAGATAAATAATGCTAGAAAGTTTGAATTCCATGGGAATAGCCTACATGTATATATTAACCAAAGTTTGGTTTTGTAATATATGTTACTTGTTTACCCTGCTGTCTGTTTCTGCAACTCTTCTGTGAAATATGCTTTATGTTGTGTTGTTTTAGAAATTATTGCTTCATTTCAGTGTAACATTCATTGTTAGGTTTTTTTTCGCTTGTGTAGAATGGAACAGAATAAAGTGATATTATTGTGCTGCTGGATGAATTATAAATGATGCTCCCCTTTTGGAAAACCCTCGCCTCAAAAGATGGGGAAAAAAGCAAAATCTTCCATTATACATCATTCAACATACTGTATCTTTATGTTCCTAAGACTGCTTGATCATTTTGGTCTTGTCGGTGGACGTTCATGTTACGTCCATAAAGAGAAATTCAGTACAACACATACTGTCTAAAAAGTGCAAATTAATTGAGGTCCTGTGGAACAGTCTGTGCCTATGTGATTTTGTCTGTCAAAACAAAAGAGATAACATTCTAACTGAGATGGCTTTGAGCAAATGATGCAAGGAATCACTGGTAATAACCTTATACTATCATTCCTTAATTATGGACAGTATTAGCCCTTCCATAACGTGATTGAATGACCTGCCAGTTACATGGACCATACTCACCCTTTTCTCTTTTCTTTTTGTTCTTTGTGAAGATCGCCCAAGCTCCTACCCCACTGAAAGAGAGAGTGCTGCTGTGTCCAGACGATCAGTCTTGGATGATCCCTACACCAGTAAGTTATGTAATCTTGTTTCCAGAATCAATTTTGAATCAATGTTTGCAAGTTAGCTTATTGCAGTGAGAGACTCATTTTCTTCCTCTGACAAGTTTGAACAAAAGAACGAAAGAAATCTTTGCCGGCTTGCCTTTTCTCTTCAGATTGGCATGTGTGTTAAGTTCTGTGTTACAAAATTGTTATTGAAGCAGTACAGTTATGTTTGTGGAGAGAGGTTTGGCATACATACAGGGTAGGGTAATGCATATTGATAGCAACATTGTTTGTATGTCTTGTGTTTGCTTCCTACTTGGTAGGTCGGTCCAGGGTAGGGTAATTTAATTGATAGCAACATTGTTTGTATGTCTTGTTTTTGCTTCCTTCTCGGTAGGTCGGTCCAGAGAACCAGCCCTGAGTGACTACCCCGCTAGTCGTGCAGCAAGCAGAGAGTACCCTACTGAGAGAGCTACTCGTGCAGATCTGACAGGGGACCCTTACTCCAGGGACCCCTACGCTCCCGTTGCCAGAGAACCAGCCACTGCTCGGGAATATGGAGAAAGAGCCAGGCAAGTTCCCGCTGTAGAATGTTAAAACAGCCTTTTGCTTTTTCCTGTGTTCACAACCTAGGTTGAAAGGAAGCATGCTCTCCTGGCCACATTGGAGAAGTTTTTTACAAAGAACAAAATAGGTGCAAAATGTGATCGATGTGAATATGTTCTCTCATATGTTGATTTGTCAAGGGGAACATTGAGGGACGACCAAAGAAGTACCTGTGCAGGGGAGATGAAGGGTGCAGAGGTCATATAGTCAACTTATTATCACAATTAGGCTTAATTGTAAAGATGTATCCTATCAACAAAAGAACGCATTGCGTACAAATGTATTCTTCATAAAGAATTATATTTTCTGAATATGTATGGATATTTCCTATAGAGGATGTGGATAATTTTGGGATGTACTCCTTGACTATATGTGAATAAAGTTAAGCTATGAAGTTATCCGAGTCAGGGATCCATTGCTGAAGAGATGAGATTATAGATGTCATTATAAAAACACTAAGGTTCATGCTGTTAGCGTTTATCAGCTTAATATCATAGTCATATTAGCTCAATGGGTTACTAATTTCACCAAATCATGAACAAAATATAAACTTTGTCAAACGCAATGACTACCCAAGCTATATTTACAAACGATAAACTTGAAACTATGGACCAATGGTAATATGGAATTGTTAACATGTGATGAGCATGATGTGTTTACTTGTGTAGGAAGTGTTGGATACTGTATATTTATTGTTGACTTGTGTAGGAAGTGTAGGGTACTTTTTATTTATTATGTGATGAGCATGATGTGATCACTTGTGTAGGAATGGGGGGGGGGGGGGCAGGTCTGTATATTTATTTTGCTGCCTTTGGTTGGGAGTGTTTGGTACTGTATTGTTTCCGTTTTTTTTTTTTTTGTTATGTTGGTTTGGTTGGTGTTGTTTTTTTTTTTTTTGTTATGTGAGTAGATTGTTTAGTTGTGGTGAGGTGGGGGGGGGGGGGGGCAGTACTGTATATGTATTGTGATGCCTTGTGTAGGAAGTGTGTGGTACTGTATATTTATCGTGATGTTTTGTGTGGGAGGTGTGGGGTACTGTTTATTTATTATGTGAAGAGCATGATGTAATGACTTGTGTAGGAAGTGTGTGGTACTGTATATTTATTGTGTGATGACCTATGCAGGAAGTGTTGGGTACTGTTTATTTATTATGTGAAGAGCATGATGTAATGACTTGTGTAGGAAGTGTGGGGTACTGTATATTTATGATGTGATGACCATGATGTAATGACTTGTGTAGGAAGTGTGGGATACTGTATACATTTATGATGTTCAAGACTTCTTTACATCCAGCAGAGTTTATCAATGATAATGAAGTCAGTCATTCTCTCTTCAGTATCATTGTTCTTACTCTCTACTACCACTACTACATGGTTTCAACTTTACTAGAATATCTAGTGTTTTCTTTCGAACACTTTACACAGCTTTTAGTGCCATTAAATATGTCTGTATTTGAATTTGTTCACAGGGAAGTTCCATCAGCCCTGTCCCACGAGAGAGAACCGTACGGCACAAGTCGTGCCTTTGGTACGTCAGCAAGAGAGACAACTGCCAGGCCTGCGTACCCCTCGGCCAGAGGCCTAGACACAAGGGAATATGAGAGACCCCTGTCGAGGGAGTACCCAGCTGAACGCAATGGCACTTACACCAGAGAGAGAGAGACCAGGGATCCTTATGGTAAGTTAGCCAAATTGCTCCCATTGGAATGTAATTCCTGAATATATATTCATCTTAATTTCTTACTTTGTCACTTCCCCTGCAGAGTTAAGTTCAAACTGTGAAGTAACTAAAACTTTGGTATCTTTTTTGATTAAATATGAAACATTTGTACAAGTACAGCTAGCATACTGACTCGCATGAGATGGAGAACTAAGCAAACCTCACTTGTAACAAGGGCCAGAAGTTCCTCACTGTGCAGCACAAACTGTATACGCCAACTTCTCGCGTCAGTTCCTTTGCAAAGTTAAACCTACGGTTGCGATTAATTCGAGTATGAAATTCATTGAGTGGAATATTGTGACAAGCAAATCTCCGTTAAGAATCCATTGTCAATACTGCGAGTATTAATTTTAGTGGAAAATTGTGACAAGCAGACCTCACCTTTAAGAATCCATTGTAAATTGTAAAAAAAGGAAGCTCAGTTGCATCAAGAAAAGGAAGCTAGACTGGTTCAGTCATTGTTTCTATATCTTTAGATTAGTCACACAAGCTAAGTCTGCATATAATAAACATCATGTACAAGAAAGATGAAGAAAATAACGATTGAAATTACCAGAAAGCAATGATACTCCTGAAGTCCTTGACATTGAAGAGTGTGAAGAGAATGTAGCTGTAAGTTCAAGATCTGTCACAACATAAAAGATGTAACATCACTGTTTGCAGAATTCATTAGGACTGCAAAGAGCAAGGTTGTTGCCACAGGATTGACTTTAGGGAAGTGATATTCTCTTTCACTCTTATTGAAACAGTCCCCAAAGTGTTCTGAAGTGTCTGTCAAGCATTTATTCAGTCCAGAAATCAAAAGGCAAGCCAAGAAAGCAAACAATAACGAGGAAAAAGACACTTGAAAAAAAAACACGTAGCGTGGATTTACACTTTGCCGCCATCCCCAATCAAACAGGAAAAGTGTGGTCTTAATAACAACTTCACTTCAAGCAAGAAAGAAAACAAAAGGGGAAATAATGAATAATATATATGTAACAAGGAGAAGAAACTAGCAAGTAGAGTGGTCGACGTAAAGATAACCATTAAAATGTACCACTCCAAGTGTGCAGTCACACACAGACAGTGATGATTGTAGTAAGCACAACTACATGCATAAATACTGTTCTGGTGGCTGGTCATAACCAGCCACCAGAACCTGATTCTTTTCCGTTATCACTTTTGAAAGATATCCAAGGTACATGTTTTATAATGCACTGCTAACAATGTCACTCCTATGCAATGTCATAACCTCATCAGTGTCTCATCCTTGCATTCAAAGTAGGGCAAGAGTGGGAACACTCTTTGTCTGGAAAAAAAAAAAACCCTTTCTGTTTGGTTCGATTCAAACGATTGTGAAATTTACGGAATTGAAAATACCATTATTCCATATCCATAGCCTGACAGCTTGGAAACTGGTCCATTTACAGCATGTGATCCAGATACCTTTCTTTTAACACCTTCTCTATGTCAAAGAAAACAAAAGGCAATCAAGTCTTTTTGTACCAATATTTACCTGGAGTCCTCCTGAATGAAATAAACATTTCCCATAACAGTGATGCATTTCAAGGTAGTATTCAAGAACAGCTCAATGAACGGAACAAGAAAAAGAATGCAACTTGTTGCCCAGGTGTGAAGAAGAAGAAGTCATATTTTCATTGCTTATTATTAACCGTTTGATTTTGAAATTTTCTTTACTCTATTATCCCTGAAACAGGAACAGCAGGTTCTTCACGTTATGAAAGCTACCCAGCACGAGATGCATATGCATCCACATCCCGCACTGAAAAGGCGGGTTACGGTGCTCGCGACCCTTTCGGGGCAAGCATGAACGCCCGAAGTGCGCGTCTTGAAGCCCCAGCTCCGACCGCCAGGAGCAGCGGTTACACCCGCCGCTGAAGCAAGAATCAGAAGCCAATGAGACATAAAAAAAAAATAGTTAAACCTCCTTTACAGATCTCCAATTTTTGATGTACATAAAACCTTTTTAACTTTTGAGTGTTTTTTTGAGTCAGTATATGTATGGCATCAATCGGGGAAAAACTCTTCCGCAAGACGAAAGCTGTAATTTATAAATGTTCCTCCGTCTCATCTGAGAATTTCAAGCAAGACTTGATAAGAATAGCCAATAGAATCCTCCTCACTTGTCGTGAAAAATCGGTGAGCAAATTTTGCTAAAACAACAAAGACAGGATACAGGTGGATGGATTTGATTATGTGGGAAAGTTAACTCAGAAGAAGTTAAAAAGCGATTTGATTGACAACACTGCTCCAAATGATGCCCAGCAAGATCTATGGAAGAAAACAAAGAGAAGAAATATTTAAGATTGAGCAAACAGAACCAATCAATTTACTGATATAAACGAAGACTGATCGTGTGTTAGTTTGGGTCACATAGCACAGAAAAGGTTATGAAAATACTTTCCTACCCACGACCTTGAGCAAAATCAATGAAACGATGAATATATGTTTGTACGGCCAGAAGCAGAATATTGAGATTGTTTGGTCTTACTCACCGCCTTGAGCAAAATTCAAAGAAAGACTGATCGTATGTTGATACGGTAACACAGATAAACCCACGCACGCCGACTAAAGGCAGAATTATAATGAGATGGTCGGGTCAAAATCACAGCCTGTGATCATATTTCTGGTATGGACAAAATTAGGTAAGCCCGAGCAGAATTTAATGAAAGATTGGCTCATACTAAAAGCCACTGCCAGAATTGACAGTTTGGTAAGCACATTAGGTAGATGAATTCATACTTTCCCAGCGGGGGCAAACATTTCGTGAAATGTTGACTCATACTCAATTCCTTCGGCGATATTGAAAAAACAAATATTTTATCCTAAGTTAGCATGGTCACAGAGTAGGTAAGCACATGACTTGAAGGCAGATTGAATTTTGAAATAGTTTGACCATATGTGAAGTGTCATTACAATGAATAAACCTGCTGCTATGGTCAATAGGTCATGCATATATCACACAGGGAAAGTCTAACAGGACACAACTACAAAATTTTGTAAGTGAAACAAGTAGCTAGAAAATAATACTAATGATAATTATCTGTTTGCATCAATGAAGATTATGAACTTACTTTAGTTTTGGGCAAGAAAGATTAATAACAAACTCTGAAGAAAACATGGAATGTAGTGAATCTATGCATATTCATATAGTAGTTTGGAAGCTAGTCTCATTAACATACCAATCTGCACATTGAAGTACTGTTCAATGTATACATACAATGATGTTAACATAACAAATAGTACTCTTAACACAGAGTGAAGAAAACAGGCATATTACAGGGATGTTTCTCTTCAGTTTCCATGTTTAGCTTGAACACTCTAACCTATCTTTGAGGTCACACATTTGTTTGTCTTTGCAAGACAATGGAATCAATTCTGTATTCTTTCTGTATTCACCTGTGAAGTATCTGTATAGCAAGATTTCAGAAGAAACACTCATATATTGACAATACACATTTTTACACCTTCTTCCAGCTGGTATTTTGAGAATTGAAACCATTTTTCAGTAGAAAATGACATTTTATTACACGGAGCTGCTCTTGTAAAGAGATGCAAACATTTAATCAATCATATCATTAAGTCTTAATGCAAGGGTTCTTATTAACACCCCAAGTGTGGCATTGTCTGTTTTTAGCTATTTGTACAGCATATTTCTCATGCCTGAATCTTTCACATGGGGATTGTTTTGTGTGGTTCTTTAACCCAAATTTCATGTGTCATTTCTTAGTACATTTCACTTGACACATCCCTAGTGTTAAAAGGTGGTGTGTTAATGTGACATAATAATGGTTCGCTGGAAAAGTTTTTATGGAAGAAAGTGTACACTTCAATTAAAAATAATTGTGGCATTATTTAACTGTAGTTAGTAACTGTGTTCTTTCAAGCATTTTTTTCCCCTCGAAATTGTCAGATTATGTCATGTTAATTCAAGAACAACAACAAAACCGAAATGTGAAAGACAAGTGAAAAGTTGAAGCTTGTGCGATGTTTATGTGGCTATGCATCAAGTTTACCAAGACTCTTTGCTAATAACTACTATGATCCAAATAAAACTTGATATGATATTAATAATATTTTAACTGGTAGAAATAATCATGCAAGATGTTTTGTCAACTCCATGATGGTTATTTAATTTGGAAATCCAAGCTCTATTTGGCTATGCCAGCAATTACTGCAAACAGAAGCACACCCTCACCAGGCCTCTGCCGTGGGTTAGAGGTGAAACTATGAGTCAGCTACTTCTATCTTAGGGAAAACTGCGATTAATGTTTTGGACAATCTGAATTTTTATTTCGGTTGTCTAAACATCAAACGTTTGTCATGCGAAAAGAATTACACGCAAACATCAAACAAATGCAGCAACTGCAGAGTTCAGCAAACTATTAACAACCGCCCTCATAAATAATAACATCTTGCGAAGAGTGGAATGACATCGCACGTTTATTGTTACAAACAGTTGAATGATTAAACTATTCTTCCTTTGTTCGAAACTCATGTATTCTTAGCAGCAAAAGGTCCCTGCAAAAAGATTGAATAACTTACTGGGAACTACAGTGGTGGAAAATGCTGAGTCGTTCTGGAAAAGTTGTGCGTGCACTAGGAATGCATAGAAACCCCAACAAAGCTATTGTAACTATTGTAACATTTAATGGGCAACGATGTAACTGTGTAGTTTTGTGTACATTTTTAAGAGTAAACAAGCATCATCGCCCATTTGATTTTTTAACGTTTTATTTTGAACTGTTAATGTTTTTATGTAAGCCAGTTTTTTTTCTGGTCTTCTTAAATTTGTCTTGTCATTTACATGTCTTGAGTCATTTCTAGCAATACAAGAAGCAAAAAGAGTGACATTCACCTGAAAAAAAATGTGTTGGTTTTTTTTTTAATTTGTCAGGAACAGTGGGGGAGCTAAGGGTATTGTTCAGAGGGGGCGAGAATGGTCTGTACATAGGGGCGCTATCGACACTATCTAAGCGAAGCGCCACCACAGGTTGGCGCGGAGCGTACAGAAATTTTTTGAGTAAAGATACTCCCTAGATCGCCGGAAATGACCCTTTCCGGGCCTTGCTAATTTGCAGATAAACGAAGAAGAAATAGGTGTCATCGCCATTTTGTCAGAAAATTACACCAACAAAATGTGACAAATGTCAATATGTATTTGAGCGCGCAATAAAAAAGTCAATAGTCGCGAATAAGTAAAAAGTGGTAAAAAGCTGAAAAGGGCGCCAGCAGTCCATTTGAGTCTGTCAGGGGGGTCATCCGCCCCCTCTGACTGTATGGACGCTCCGCCACTGGTCAGGAATACACATTGCTATTATTGTCTTTCCCTCTCGGGTAGTACGACATCCTGCAAGAAATCCTGTGATGCCATGTGTGCCTATTAATAGTAAAGTGTAAACAAATCTTAAAAATCTTAATTTTTAAAAAATCAGTAACAAACCAAACCAAAACTGATGAAGATAGCAGAATTGGATCATAGTGAGGGTTGTGCTTTATCCACATGTTCTAACTTGCAGCTGTAACATGTAGTACCCATGTCTACTAAAATTCTCAAATAGTTATACAAAGGATTAACTCCACCATCCCTACTTTTGGTATTCCACCTTTATAACAAAACAGAAACAATTTCTACGTAAGGATCAACTTAAACAATAACTATGGCAATATTTCTCGAGGTAGCTTCTTTGCTAACTTTGGGAGTGTTTTGTTTGAACTTTTACTACCTCAAGCCATTCCTGTAAAAGAAATATGAAAAGGAAAGGAAAGTTATTTTTTAGTTTTTGATCAAGACCAGTTCAGAAAAATTGCTTCCTGATAACATCATTACTTTCCAAAGTGACAAAACTCTCCAAACATCTGGTTAACACCACCACTTGAGTACTTAAGATATTGGTACAGGTCTAAATCGTTGCAAACCGAAGCCCCTTTTATTCTTAAACACCAGAAAATTACAATAAGCTGTGTTTGACAGCTTCTGCCATCAAACCAAAGCGGACAAAAGCACGAGTATCTTCTGTTTCCCTAAATGATGCAACAGGGGCAGAGCAGTGTTGACTTTAGAAGTTTAGATGCGTTTTTGTGACAACAAAATGTGAGAAGTCTGTTTTGTGTGTTGCAATTCCTATGGAGAGAGGTAATAAGGAAATTAATTGAGATTCTCTGCAATGAAACCAATCACATGGTACAAGTGTCATATGCAAACATCTCTGTCTGCTATTGAAAAGATGTGATGATCATGAAGGTAAGTGTTGGGCCTATTGACAACCAGATATAAAACTCTTCAATGTCTACAATCATAAATGCTTTACCACTTTGTTATGCAAAGATTACAAATGTGCAAGGTTATTGAAAATAATAGACTTTAGGCCGGGATTGATTGTGATGTAATTGAAGGATGACCATTTTTTTTTTCTAAATCAGATGCTCATTTGGCTTGAAGGAGAACTGGTAGGCACCACTACATAAATGTGCAACCGTTGTGGATTACTGGCTTTTGCACATTTGGTGCTTATTTTGTAATGCAGGTACATCAGGGATGTTATTAATCTGTTACCGCATAGCAAAATTCTGTGTAGGCATGTTCCACGAATGGAAAGATGCTTAGCAGAGTTTTAAAGGGTGTGAAGACTCGCGCACAAAGAAACGTCTCATGCCGGTAATCTGACCTAGTTTCGAATGAGGTGTAACAAGTGTTAGACACCACCATCGATCCCAGAAAATACACACACACAGCTTGCTACCGTCGGCAGTTAGACACTAGTGTACAGTCAATACATATAGCTACGGTCAATACCCACAACACAGTGTACATAATAGCGATGGACATCTTAGGTCCAGATAAAAGATAACAAGGTATCACGTTTCATTACTGTCTGCATTTTATAGCGACAAGAAGAAAACTTCACTTGCAAGCAACGGAAAGTTAACCTTATCAGAGGGCGGCACGCAGTTTGGGGCGAGTCTTATATGCCTTTAAAGCTAATTTTGAAAAAGTGTCTAGCTTTTATAAGAACTGAAAGGCAGAAATGAGTCATTGACTACTTGATCAAAATACCTTCAAATGTTGCATGAATCTTGAAGGGTTTCTTAATTTGATCCGTTGCGATCTTATCTGGACTAATTCTTAAGTAGGTTTGGTAGACCGCTGACCAAATGCAAAAAGGTTGCTTTAATCTAAATACTTAAATTAGTTTATTGATTTATCACTTTTAGTCATTACGTTTTAAGGAACAAAGGTATTATTATTAACAGCTTTTAACAGTCAAATGCTTTCTTCCCTGAACTAAATGCTTTAACTGGTTATTTTAGTACACGTCAGATTCTACAGTTTTAGATAAAGTTAACATCGCTGTCATTTCATTAACCTAATCCTATTTATCTTTGATATCATATTTGACCCATTTACATCAAATTTCAATTTGTTTGTGACAGTGTTATCCGAGTGATTCTTTGAGGAGTAAATCCATTTTCCAAGCCCAAGCAAATTTCGTTGATGTCAGGAATCTTTTCTTTCGAGTAAAGAAATTTAAAGTAAAAGTTAAGCCCTCAAAGAGAGAAAAATACCCCCCCCCCCTCTCCGAGCTGTAACATTGTCCACATTTTTTGTATTTTCATCAGTCATTACACTCTAATCTCATTCAACAGATGAAGAAGCATTAACTACCTCCAAGCTTAGAGAATTCCGAACAATATTCCTCTATTATTTGGATTTTTGCCAGAAACAACAGGTAGGGTTTAGTCACGATTGCATTTCATCAGCTCAGTAATGGATTTATTATCGATGTTGCTTTCATTATTGGGATTGACGGTACTTAAAGTTTACCAACTCATGAAGTTGTCTATTTAACACTACTGTTGGACTTCATGAATTATGAATTTTAGATTATTGTAGACAATTAGTTACAATCTGTGAACTTGTAAATTTACTGACTAAGTATACAATGAATCACTCCTAATGCATGGAATATTCACTGCCTTTCCCCCTTCTCCTTCTCCTTCTCCTTCTCCTTCTCCTTCTCCTTCTCCTTCTCCTTCTCCTTCTCCTTCTCCTTCTCCTTCTCCTCGTTCCTCCTTTGCATCCTCCTCCTCCTTATTTAGCGTGACGGCAGACCATGTGTATACTGTATGTATTTACATAACAGTAGAGAAGTGCCAAGTTTCTTGTGTCTTTTATATAGGCTGTTTCATTTTTATTCTCCAAAAGTTTGAATTTTTTAGTCTTTTTAGAATTTAGTGGGCAGAGAAGTTCAAGAAAGGTTCTATGTATACACTAGACTGCCAAAGCATCATGAAATAATGGACACATTAATCTATCTGTTTAATTTCAATCCTTTTCTATCAATAGTTAAGTAAATTGGTGAAGTTGAAGACCGACCAAGCCAACTTACCGATCTTCAAATACAATGATATGATTGTCAACGCTGTGAAGAAGCATAATGTGGTGTTAATTGCAGGCGACACAGGATGTGGAAAGTCAACCCAGGTGTGTACTTTACCAGAAGTAGCAACAGGTAGTTCAGGTGGTTCATTGAACCAGGTCCGTTCACGGTCCCGTGGCACCCAAGGGTTGGTTCTGGAACTCCGAGCCAACAGATCACAACTGCCACTGATGTTTTTGAAAGAATAAGTGAATGAGTATATACCAATATGCTTTTGCCTTAGTCTGTTTTATTTCACTTAAAACTGGTTTTGCTAGTTGAACTTTCCCAGTTCAATACCAGATCAATCATGGTACCATTCTCTAGTGTAACATTTATGACACTTTAGATGCAGTAACTAAGGGTGTTTCTTTTCTATGAGAAGATATAGCTGTCTATATATGCTCCATGTGTTGCAGAGGATAAAGCTTTCACCCATCACATTCAGTACCTGCAGGCAAGATACGACCATGTGTGATTCACTTTCTAATAAAATACATATATAATTCAGTTTACTTATTTCATGCAAACGTTAAAGTGTTTACGCCTTCATCACCAAGGTACCACAATATCTGATGGCGGCAGGTTTTGACAAAATTGCCTGCACCCAACCTCGTCGAATCGCCTGCATCTCCTTGGCCAAGAGGGTCGGCTTTGAGACACTCAATGAATATGGAGACCAAGTTGGTTATCAGATCAGGTTCGAGGCTAAGAAGAGCTCAGCCACCAAAATCATTTTTTTGACGGAAGGTAAGATTAAATTAAAAATTTTCCCACTCTTTCATCAAAATATCCTTCTCCCGTCCTACATGCTTGGTTTTGCATGATTTCAATATGCAGGGAATTACTGTACAAATTGTTGTGTATACGTACTGTATAACGCCTGTGTTATTGTGAAAGATAACAATTATGGATAAAAGTTGTTTTTCATTGTGGCATCTCAGATAGCAACTGAACACCACATAAATAAAATAAGTGTCTTTAATATCAGTATTATATTCAGAAAGTGGCAGGGAATGGATTACAAGAGATATTTTAGCTTTTCTTATATATAATTATATAAGTAATTAAATAAGTAATCAAAAATTTGACTGGGAAGTTATAGACAATGGAAAAGAGTGAAGAAAGCTGGATGTGATCCCTGGTTACACGGTATCCAAGGTACTCTGGCTTCTGACTGGCACCATCAACAAAGAAATTGCTATATAGGGATCTCCACCAACTGATGGCTGGATAGCTCAGTTGGTTGAGCCCCTGGGTCCCTGAAGTCACTGGTTCCAAGCCCATTCTAGCCATAAATTTCTTTGCTTTTTACCATTATCATATTCATGTTCATGGAATCACACATTCATTTGTCTCACATGATCATGAATAATGTTGCTATATGTATGCTTCAGTTTCTTTTTAGAAGTCAAGGGTAGTTCTAAAGTTGAAAGTGGGCCAAGCCAATCAGTTTGGGTTTTTTTTTGAGACAGTATGGACATATTAATGAGCATTTTGTAGCCCACAGAATTCAGACTTTGATGATTGCTACATATTCATAGTATTGCCGACACTGTGCACTTTACATTTCCTTTATTCGGCAGGTCTGTTACTCCGTCAGATCCAGTCAGACCCTCATCTGAGTCAGTATAACGTGATCGTCCTCGACGAAGTCCACGAGAGACATCTCCAGGGGGACTTCCTCCTGGGCATTCTACGCTGCCTTCTGGAGCAGAGGACCGACTTGAAGCTAGTCTTAATGTCAGCCACCATTAATTTAGAATTATTCTCAAATTATTTTGAGGATGCTCCTGTCATCAAGGTTAGTTTAGTATTCTTGTTTGGTTAATTTTGTTGAATCAAAGAACAACCCAATCTCGATACACTTTTACAATTTATATTTAAGTTTTAATTTAATTATAAAGCCTTAACTAACTTTAAATACCTTTATTTTCCGCGATTTCTGAAACAATCTCGCAACCCGTTCCAAAATCCTTTTGCCCCCAAGCAATGAGTCATGACCTATAGGTTGTGCATAACTCTACTATAGTGTTCCAATGGAAGATGCGATGCTGATCTCAGTAAATCTGATAATTTGTGAAATAAGCTCAACTAATGTTAGAAATGAGACACGGCCTGCTGCTTTAATGGATAACAATTCTTTGAATGTCTAAGTTTATCTATTTCCTGTACATCAGCTCTCACATTCTTCCTTCTTAATTTCTAATATATTTTGGTTTCAATCTTGTTGCCAGGTACCTGGTCGTTTGTATCCAATCCAGTTGGAATATGTCGGCACAAAGAAAGGGGTACGTCTATTGGTTTTGTATGATGTTAAGTCCAGTATCATTTATATGTGACGGTACTGAAGTTAAAAACTATCCTGGTTGAAAATTTAAATCTGAGGCACCATTGTTTTGTTGTTATATGTAATAATGATTTTTTTTTTCTTTTGTCTCATTTAATCCACCATTGTCATGAGGTCCAACTCTCCATACAGCTTTTATATCCAGTCGCTTATATCAATATCCTTCTGCTTGATTAACTGGACCAACAAATAATGAGTTATCAAACACCATATCATTTGTGTTGTATCACCACACACAAGCTGGTAACTTTCATGCACACTTCATTAAGGTAGAGATAAATTGACATTTTTAGACTTCTTCTTTGGAAGATGTTGCATTTATATACTGTAGATTCATTACTGAGTGGAACGTATCTCCAACAGCCTCTAAACCACAAGAGAATGATAAGTGATATATAAGCAAAAAAAACAGTTAAAGGAGCGTTATTCATCAAGGTTCATCAATTCATGGTGGCTGAAATTAACCGGCAGAAAAGGGATAGTTTGCGGGCTACTGGAAGGGAGGTTTTTGCAGTGAGATGGAAGCAATGTGTCAATTGTTGGCCTTTAAGTTTGGTCAGTTTTCTTGTAAAATCTATGTTTTTGTATAAGAATTAATGATACCTTTTTGTACTATAAAAACATGATTATTAATATTAGAGCGTGGTCGATTCATTTTTGTTTTTACTGATATAGGAAATCCAGATAGAGAAGCTTGACCCCCGACCTTACCTGAGGATAATGCAACGGATTGATCACAAGTATCCAGCGGACCAGCGAGGGGACCTGTTGGTCTTCATGAGTGGTATGAAGGAGATATCTACCCTAGTAGAGGCTGCCAAGGTCTACGCCAGTCAGACGGAAAGGTGGATCGTTCTCTCTCTACATAGTTCACTGTCCATAGCCGAACAGGATAAGGTTAGTACATGAAGGCAATGCGCTGATGCATTTAATAAACAGGATAAGGTTGGACATTAAGGAAACGCTACAATGCATTCAATAAACAGGATAAGGTTTGTACATTAAGGAAACACTGCGATGCATTCAATAAACAGGATAAGGTTTGTACATTAAGGAAACACTGCGATGCATTTAATAAACAGGATAAGGTTAGTATATTAAGGAAATGCTACGATGCATTTAATAAACAGGATAAGGTTAGAACATTAAGGAAACACTGCGATGCTTTTAATAAACATGAAAAGGTTAGTACATTAAGGAAACGCTACGATGCATTTAATAAACAGGATAAGGAATAGTACATTAAGGAAATGCTATGATGCATTTATTAAACAGGATAAGGTTAGTACATTAAGGAAACACTGCGATGCATTTAATAAACAGGATAAGGTAAGTACATTAAGGAAACGCTACGATGCATTTAATAAACAGGATAAGGTTAGTACATTAAGGAAATGCGCTGATGCATTTAATAAACAGGATAAGGTTAGTACATTAAGGAAACGCTGCGATGCATTAAATAAACAGGATAATATTAGTACATTAAGGAAACACTGCGATGCATTTAATAAACAGGATAAGGTTAGTACATTAAGGAAACGCTGCGATGCATTAAATAAACAGGATAATATTAG
>JAAAKB020290563.1:0-16733 GCA_010014835.2 Apostichopus leukothele
ATAATACTAGTACGAGTTAATAAATTCCTTTTTCAAATGTCTGGTGAATGTGGGTTTTGAAGTTATAGACTTCAAATGTTTGGATAGATAGATCATTCCAAATTTGTATTGCTCTGTTACGAAGACCGAATTTCCCTCATGCAACCCTCTATCTGTCGTTTCAATGATGAAGATTATTACAAGTGAGTTAGCGCATTGAAAGTGAAGAGTAATGTTGATGAGTAGATATTAAATTTATACTGATAAAGAGATTTTGAGAGATCGGTTATATAGACGTAAAATGTAGGCAACAGATTACCAAACACAATTCGTGTTACGATAGCATCAAAATGTAGCTAAAACAAAGCGTTGTGGTCAAAAATATGTTGACCTTCAAATTATGACCAAACATTTATTAAAAACTAGATAGATACTTCCACAGCGCTGTATATGTTCTCAACATGTGCGCTCGATCTATAGCAGTCAATGATTTAATAGAATATAAAAGCTTGAACGAGGCAAAACTAGAAAGAAATGAAACCTTTGCAGTATATGTCTGTATATCCAATAGTAAAGTTAACCTCTCCGTGTGCTGCATTGTACATAAAAGATCATTACCTTTGGCTGATAGATCCTGGCTGTTGTTAGTAGGTTCTGTGTTACATGGTTGACGTAATAACTGCTGAATTAAGGATGGACACAGGTCTTGGAATTCGTTTTCATTCATTCCAATTTCATGTTCGATGCCGTAAATATCCCAAAGCTCCTCACCATTGAAACACTGGAAAATAAAGAAATTATATATTACATATATTCAGATTTTATTAAAATACTAAATTAAGTATTAAAGTAAATGTTAATTGTCAAATGACACTATCGAAAAGTTCTACCTATTAAACATGTTCATAGACGAACAAACTTTCAGCTACGCTTGACATCAAACTCTGTGTAGTAATAGTAAGAAGTGGTCAATGACGTCACAATAACAAGAACTAATTAGATGGCAACCAACCGTTACTGTCACATTCTCAATTTCTGATATGTTTGGATGATGATGGTCTGCCGCCCTCACAAATCGCCCTGTTTTACCTTCGTGCTGAGCACTGCGCTTGGTATGAGCATGTATGTGTTGTTGAGGTGAGCCACCGACACCCAGTACTGTCAGCATTTCTCCAAAGCCTATTTGAAAAGAAATCATTTCTCAAGTTAATTGAGTAGCCTGTGTGGCATATCTTTTACTATCACTAAACCTCTTTATTCTAAGCTCCACCGAACACATATCTCACCAATATTATGTTCTTGTACTTCCTGATTAAAACTCGAATCTAGTTATTACGCGCTGCTTGCCTCTCCTACATTATAACACTTTTTTTATCTCTACCTGCGAGTGAATTTAGCAGCTCGATATTTATGACGTCATAGTAGATAGTTGTTTCTAATGACATATATGTTCAAAACACTAAAGTGGTTGTCTAATCACGTCATACTACCAAGAAAGAATTGCTCCATGTGCTATAATGCGGGATTTTGCAACCCGCGCCCTCTAATACCACTACCATAACAGTGCACCTGCCTCGGACATTTTAATAGGCTCGCGCTGTAGATCGCGGGAAAATTTGAGCTGTGCCAGTGACTTATCCACACTTGTTTCCTTTGATATAGGCTTGACGAATTGATTACGTAACACACAGGCTAAACGTTCCAGAATAATAACCTTGAAAGGGGAAGAAGTGGGCAGTTGCGAAAAATGAACGGCAGTCGTACTAAAGGGCGGATTTGCTGACATTTTTTTCATTCTCATTTGTACATTTACACATACCTTCTTCAATGATGATCCCTTGGGATCCATACTGTCTTCCACAACCAACCGATTCAGTTTATGTTCATTATATTCATTGATATTCATCATTTCCATTAGTGCATTAAACCATACCGTCTTCACTGACGATCCCGTGGGATCCATACTGTCTTCCACAATCAACCGATTCAGTTTATGTATTTATGTTCATTATATTCATTATATTCATTTATGTTCATCATATTCATTAGTACATTGAACCATACCGTCTTCACTGACGATCCCGTGGGATCCATACTGGTCAAAGACGTCTTCCACAAACGCATAGGGATCTACTATTGTCGGTGATCCTATACAGAATCCTTGGACCAGATATGATATGGAGAAGGAGGATAATTTATTCATCTCATCTCTGGTTGCCCCTGCTTCGTGGTCATCTACAGTCAGGCTAAATAATGATTCGACATCGAAACACTGCAATGAGAATGATTCAAAGAATGTAACATTTTACGGCACGTGCCCTTAACATTGCAGATATTAACTGTACTGTACGTACGTTACATGCAGTGTATCGACCACGTGCTTGAAGCAGGCATGCAGCTAGACCTCCATGTTTTAAGATTCAGTCGTAAAATTTCTCCCATATATGAATTATTATTATTATTTTGACATGCTCATTTCAAACTTTACGAACATTTCTATATATCAATAAAAGCCAGTTCTTACAAACAAACAAAAAACATTTTTAACGATTCTCAAAATAGAACATTTTATCACGGGTGCCTTCGACTGAATGGAATAGACAGGCACGTCCGTAGACAGGAGAACACTTTACTTTAATAATTGGACATGTCAAACAATGGAATAAATACAAAAGCGATTAACAAAGTATAGTCGGCAGATATATAAATAATGAACAGGATTCCGGAATAATATATCTAGACAGCAGCTTCTCCTGATATTAGTCTCTTGCTATAGTGTTTCATTCTTACCTTTGCTAATGTTTCGGGGGAGTAGTTCTGGTTCATCTGCTCTAAGATAACATCCAGTTCTTCTTCTGTCAAGACATTTTCCGTCCCGTCCGTATTAAGTAAAGCGTGTTGGTAGTTCTCCAAAGAGGTAAACCATAGACTCATATTGCACGTTGATTGGATGTTATTCAAGGAAAACAGGTAAAACAAAGTCATGCTAGCATCTTCAAATTCCGATTCTGTGATGAGATCATCGTCATGGCTAACCAGCGCAAACACGTGATCAGTGATGTTCATGGCACACTGCCAAATAGATAGATAGACCAGTAAAGAAAACATTACAAATGTGTTTAATGAAAACAGATGGCAAATTACAGATTTATTTTTCGTCAATGATTTTTTTTTCATAATATCGTTTATCTTGAATAG
The DNA here is from genome assembly GCA_010014835.2 of Apostichopus leukothele. Taxonomy (NCBI): domain Eukaryota; kingdom Metazoa; phylum Echinodermata; class Holothuroidea; order Aspidochirotida; family Stichopodidae; genus Apostichopus; species Apostichopus leukothele. The sequence continues at coordinate 3,178 of JAAAKB020290563.1, forward strand.
CCTATTTTTCTTTGAGTAAGTTTTACATTATCTTGTTTTAAATAAAGGAAGAATTATTCTTGCAGTTTCATGAAATGAATTATACTTACTCACAATAAAGTTTCTCATACTTCGTCGAATACGGTACCGATAGCATACAGAGAAACAGAGACATTTTATTTCAAGAACATTGTTAGAATTTTACATTTCAATAACATACCTGGTTGCAAAATTCACTCATAGTTTCATCACTTCCATCCGAGCAGCCGAACTGATTGAGAAGAATTTTGACTGTAAGTTCCACATCATTGTACGTCATATCTGTCACGTAGCCGCCATTTTGCCACGCCTCCTGTTCTGCACTGAGAATGCAGATGTTAACATCTACAAACGGACTTTCATGTTCAAAACTGTTTTGAAATTCCCGTAAATCTCTGTCATTGTTGATATTTTGTAAAGTAAACCCTTTTAGCGATAATTCCAGTAAGACAAGAACAATCGTCACGAAGCTGCACACGGCCCTCATTTTGTAGTACTTTGCTGCAGAAACACGCTGTAGTGCTGTGTGCAATATCTCATAACGCCGACGAGTGACTCAGATAACCCTGTCCTGTCACGAACAATGGGAGTAGCTTTCGGTCAAAGTCCACCTTAAATCTGCCACCAGATAAGTAAAATCAACAAACAATACACCGTAAATTTATAACCACGGAAAATACCGTACCTACAGTACTGAGCTAAGTGAACCTATTATATGTAAATACCGTGATAATTTTAAGATATCATGCTCTTAACTCATGATCAGTTAGTGCATCGAGACAATGCCATTAAACACCTTACGACAATCCATACGGACAAGGGGTCTTACATAGGAGGGGTGACCCCTGTCCTTTGAGATATTTTGATAAATGGAGGGTGCTTAGATGCAATATGGTAATCGATTTTACCGTTTCTGTTGTTCAAACTAAGTTTGGTTAGTGTAGGGATACGGCATACACTTAGACTTACATGTAAGCATGGAGGTAAAACAGAAAATGATGTAAGTTACTTATGTAAGCTAAATTAACAATATTTGTAATATACTATCTGAGACCTCCATTGACTTTATTCTGGGGGCCAAAACCAAATAAGTAAGCGTTGTTGCATTCCTACATACAGGTTTGAAGAGAGGTGTGGGGAAACTTCCACATCTGTGATAATGGACCAATACCCTATTGCGATTTGCCTTTACGTAACTGTCATTGTATAAAGCACTGTATCAGCTGGTTGCGTTCACAGTGTATAGAGTTTGTCGTTACACAAATAAACTAGATTATTAAAATATATAATTGTGTAACATTTTCACATAGCTTACATTATTAAATATCGTAACTTAAGGCTTTATATACTGTCATGGTATATTCACTAACATGTAGGTGGTCGTTACTGCCATGACCTGGTAGCTTTTTCATTTTTTTGGCGAGAATGAAATACGTGAATCATAAAGTTTCCTTGAACCAATCCTTGGCTTACATCAAGTAACTCATCCTTCCATACCAACTCTCTTACTCTTGTTTCCTCATTTTCCTCGGTCAATAGCCATTCTTGTGTTTCATGTTAATTTTCAATCCCTGCAGGATATCCTATATATTTCATATCTACTTCTTAGTGAATTGTCACTCTACGACAAAGTGAATTATTCCTTTCAGATCGAGAACTGAGGCCAGCGTAATGTGGCGTCCATATCTCACTGGGGAAACTGAATTAGTTAAGATATAGCATGATGTCGCTGTATAAACTAACTGACATATAGTCATATGGATTACATACATGTATTACAATATGATTCTCGGAAAAGTAAACTGCAGGCATAATCACACATCATCATACATCGGCTTTAAATCAAGGAAGGGGACACGTGACTCCCCGCCTTTCATGTATGTGACAGTTAAGCATTACCACCCCCCCCCCCCACCCCTGCTGAGACGACGTACCTTTTGCAATCCGGAGCTCTTAATGGCTGATCACTAAGAAACGATCCCCTCTCTTGTAAGCGGTTTCATCTTTGTATCCCCAACAGACAGTTAAAATTGTTTACCCCGGTCTGAGAATTTTTTTGCCATGATAATTTACCTACCATGGTTTTCTGGTAAGGAGTAGAAACCCGCCCACCGGTCGCATTTTGCCCATCTGAAGTAAGGCCAAACTGTTGGGATCTATTTAAATCCCTTTCATGTACATTGAACTCCCCAACACCCTCATCCACCCCCTACCACCCCCAGACCGCTTCGAGAAATAATTGTAGTCGCATGGGATCATAATATATAGTACATAATGGCAGAGGCGAAAGTAAACTCATAATCCCACTGCTCACAATAAGCTCATATGGCTCATAGTAACACAATACTTGACGTCACTGCTGAAAGTAAACTGATAATCCCACTGCTCATGATAAGTTCACATGGCTCATGATAAGACTATACGTGACGTCACTGGTACAAGGAAATTGAAGATAAACTGATTAATTCATGGAATCGTTTATACTTTGGTTGTGGACACGACACGTTTGGACGATCAACTAATTTGGTGCCAGTAGACCGATAACAGGAACTGGAAATGAATTTGGTTAGAGACAACGAGACAACGTAGCAAGAGAATTGAAATGTCTCCCTCTATTTTTCAGAAGAGCACATTGCCACACCCGATTTCAAGACTCATCATATTAATGTTATTGCATTTTAATAAGTAAGAAATCAATAATAAGATAACATTAATATCATCAATATTATGTATATTATATACCTATTGCGCGTGTAACAATGATGTTATTAATCTATTTATACCATCAGCCGTTGAATGAACTAGTGTTATTGTAATATCATATTTATTTGTATCATATGCTAATATCATTGATTCCTCATTCATATCATAATAAATTACAATGTATACTAACAATTATGTTTTTGTGGGTGCATGGCAATAACATTGAATCTATTTATAATACTTCACCCGCTTATAAACTATTAGAGTTGTTTCTCACCATGACATGTTTGTCTATACATAGAGTTATCACGTAGAAGTTTCTCATGGTCAATAGCACAATATTATTTATTTAATAACTAAAAGAGTCACACCCTCTGTGTTTAGGTAAATGCTCCAGACAGATGCACTTGTCACATTTTAATATTGACAAAATTATATGGGGTTAGAAATAATTTCTAGTATCCGTTAAATCACTAATAAGGATAACTTAGCATATATCATAATATATGTTCTCAAGTCGAGCGTGTTCTTTGAAGATTCCCATTCTTTCGAGATGTGTGTATCGTCACAAGGAAGTATCACATCATACTTTCGTATTATTCAAAATGTTCCATTAAGTTCCAACTTTTCATCGTCATTGGCAATATTTTTGGATGATTTATTTAGACACAGTTACCACTATTGGGAAAGTTATGGTATATAGGCCTGCACACTTTGTTACATTGAAGATATGCAGGTAGGCCCGCACACCTTGTCATATAGAAGATATGCAGGTAAGCCTGCACACCTTGTTACATTGAAGATATGCAGGTAGGCCTGCACACCTTGTCATATAGAAGATATGCAGGTAAGCCTGCACACCTTGTCATATAGAAGATATGAGGGAGGCCTGCCCACCTTGTCACATAGAAGATATGCAGGTAGGCCTGTACACCTTGTCATATAGAAGATATGCAGGTAGGCCTGCACACCTTGTCACATAGAAGATATGCAGGTAAGGCTGCACACCTTGTTACATTGAAGATATGCAGGTAGGCCTGCACACCTTGTTACATAGAAGATATGCAGGTAAGCCTGCACACCTTCTCACGTCCGTCCACGCTGACCACACACCCCCTTCACCACATCCCCGCTCGTCCACTTTGCATTCTCCCCCTTAATAAACCCCAAGACTCTTTAACCCCATTTGTTAGACACCTTTGACCTCTTTTGGATGATCCCAAAGATCATATTCATTAATTATTAGTTCCTGTTTATCCAAGGGTCAAACAGTTTGAAATTAATTTCTCCTAAACTGTGAATTTACAACACGCCGCGTACTTTACAAGCAGCATAAACAATCCCATATTTAATTTCGCTGTTTCATTCTACCATTCATAATTACTACAGTACTTCTCTTTCTCCCTCTCCGTCTCTCTCCCTCCCTCTCTCTGTATGTTTTTTCTATCTTTTTAATCTTATCTTTTCCTCGCCTTCTATTTCACCTAAAATCTTAATGGGAATGACTGGAATTTTCTTTAGTATTTTGATTAACACAATTTAAAAACCTTTTCATTTTCACAGTCATATTTGGTCAAGTATTAATAATAAGAAAAGCAAACCTGAAGTACTTAACAGCTAAAGTTTACTAATAACTACAGAGTGAAGGTCACTCCTGCATTAATAGTGTCCAATTTTGTATCCTCGTCTATCTGGCTTATTACAATTAGTGCTAAAACAAACGACACAACTTAACATAATGAAGACAGTTAGTCTTGCTACTGATATAGCTTCGAGATTATTCCCTCTGGAGTTTTACCATTGATTCCACAGGTCACTCGTATCTAACTAGATCGTGAAAGCTTCCGTCTCTAAAATTGACTTTTTCACCCTTTCTCTATATACGTTGTTGCGCTGAATGTTAATGCTATTTTGAATATCCTGTTGGTGGTTTGTTCTTAGCTCGGTAGCGAAATCATCTATACCTTATAGTGTAAGAATTGTACATGCGAGATTAGCTGGTTCTCCCTCAACGACATACACACACACATATAACATCTTTATCGTTGTTTTCTTATACACATGTTTATTCGTAAAGGAAGTTTCAGTTGGAAATGGGAATAGTTTTATGTCCGATTAAAAGTATGCTCTAATGGGATTTGACTTGCTATAATCGAGGGAGATGTCTAATCGGCCATACAGCAGAACGTGCGGTACACAGGACGAAGTTAGAAAACAAACCGACTCTGTCTCATTTAATGAGGTTGGTAATGATGACGACTTCGACGACGACGACGACGACAGGCTCGGTTACGGCGTCGGCGGTAGTAGCAGCGGCGTTGACGGAAGATCAAGGGGAGGAATTAGGGAAAGAAGCTCCTCGGATATGACGAGAGTCTTAAAAGTACCGCTCATAAACGAGTCTGTGAAATTTCCCAGTGCTCCGTTAGTAGCCTCTGAGATAATGGGCGAGGAAGGTAGTAGTAGTACTAGTACAAACAGAATGGAAACGTCGGCGGATCCAATCTTAGACTACCGTTCGAGGGAGAGACAAATCAGAGAAAACGACGCAAGGTTAGGTGTCTACTGCTCGCCAAGATTCTATCGTAAGAAGAACTTTGCTTTATCTGCAGGAGGGAATGATTCATACGAGGAAGCTGTCCAGAAATTCGACAACGCTATGGACGACTCTCCGACCGATAGTAACGGGTCGTCGGCGAGAAGCGAACTATCTAAAAGATCATACCAAGAAAATATACGCAAGAAACGGCCGCTCTCTCTAGTTGGAATCGACAGCCGTAGGAGGTACAGAGAGGGCGGTAAACCACAGCAGGCTGATGGAATATCTAACCTAGGTAGTTCTTGTTGTAACCTTAGAACATCATTAAACGATAGGGACCATCGGCAACGTAGTCCAACATCGAAAGGTGCCCGCGGACAAAGTAACCTCTCTCCGTTCGCGGAGAAGACACCTGCTTTCCAGCTGAGCCGAAGCTGTAGTGATCTAAGGGACGGTGGCTCCCCTCTGCATCCTACCATACAAGAGCTCCGCTGCCCTAGTCACGTATCCTTACAGTCTATACGTGTCTCCAGTCCATCTGAGTCTAGAATAAGTTTGCTATCTGATCTAGAGATTTATGAGAGGGCCCATCACTACCCACGACACGCGGACTCTCCTCCGCTATATCCCGAGGTCGGATGTCCTCAGTTGTCCTCCACCGCACTTGTCCAACAATGGCTCGCGAGACAAGAGATGTTTGGCTATCATAGACAAAATTCTGGGTCGTTGAAGCAAAGGACAAAACCGCAACCAAGATAGAATTATTGGTAATCGACTTAGGAAATGTCTGTGAGGATTCGTCTAAGTTGGACATTTAGAGAATTTCATCTTGATATTCGTTTATTTTGACGTGTTGGACACTTACCTTAATTAACATTTTTAATTATTTTAAATATCATAACCAGCTTTCTTCTATATAGAATGTTCGTTCTGAAAGCATCCATCGAAGACAACTGCTCCTTGTACTTTTACTCGGTACCTACTAATGTTGAACTCTATCTTGATATCTTCCAACACAAATGTTCTCATCATTCGAGGTCTTGTGATTATTTGAGAGAATTCAACTTTTGGGATTAATATTACTTGGAATTTATTGGAAATGTGTAATACCGGACAAACTTTCACAATAAACTAAATTAACTCTAACATTTGAAAGATCGGGCTTTCGTGATCTAACTCGGTGAATTCAACCTGTTATCTACTGTTTCTACTGGATAATACTTGAGGTACGTCTGTTTATCAAGTGAATGTTATCTTTCTTCAAATATAGAAAATTAGTATGTGCAGCTTTGATTTATGGTCGATCTCAGAAGTATCGTGGTGACGTATGATTCATAAACTCGGAAACAAAAGAACTGCTTCACCGAAGAAAATGTATTAGTAGCCTATACACTTGAGACATTGATCCTACCGGGGCGACACGGATAATCGGAGAGGAAGCAAGCATAACGTAGACCCTGGAATTGACCATAAATCAATCCTTTAATGGTGGAGGGTTTGGTTTAACGTGTCTAGTAATACATTGAAACCAGATATTATTTACAGCTATCATTAGTGTTTCTATTAGTGTTGTTGTCGTATTCATTGTATTCCCTACGCTTGTTGTTCTGATACAAAGTGTTCACTTTTAGGATGTTCTGTTTATCAATTTAAATTATGCATTTTCAATGTTACCACAATGACGAAGACCCTTATATGCACAATGATTAAAAGTTTCAAGAAATATTGATTTAAACGGTTGTCTATTAATAGTCGAGGATATTGCAGTGATGATACAATATCGTTGTGTATTTGGACGGTATACCTACCTACCTTCAATATTCAAATTAACTTTACATGCAATTTAACCTTTAACCTTACTCACGCCTTTTTGAGTTTCACTAATTAAATTACGTAACCATATTCGTTCCATCAGGTTCACCCATTATGTACCTAGTTTCCGAAGAGTACGTAAAGACATTCTGCCTGTAGCTTCGTAAATTCTTTCAATTGTAAGTCACCTATTATAGCTTGTAATATGCCTGACGCTGTCATGAAAAAAACCAGCCAGCCAATGCATATTGTATAACACCAGGGAGTTTCCATAACAACTCCCTGATAACACAGTGCTATTGTGCCATAGTACATGCATACATCAACAATAGCATAACATTATCGTTATTACCTTAACGTGTATTGTGCTATGTATAACACGACATGTGAAACAATATAATTGTTCATTATGTATATCTTAGAGTCTGTAATACAGATGATTTACAATAATATTTACATTATAAAGTGTATTCCATTGAAAAGATATAAATCATATCATATAATTGTTGAACTTTTTTCATATTATGATTTTGTCGTTTATATTGTTACTTCAATCAGGTGCAATAACGACTCCACGCCGATACTTGAATACAAAGAACTTTATAACCAGATGTGTATTAGGGAGGATTTTATTCCTGAATCTGATGTTGGACTTTAGTAAGATTTCTCAAGCCGGTTAAAAACCTAATTACGAAATAAAATTGCAGCAAAAAGTTATATAGTTATATTGCTGCTCTGATTGGATCGCGTGGCTGGGAGATATTACCTAGGAAACACAATTAGCTGTTTGAAAATATCTTTATATATTTGAAGTATGATTTATCAGAGACATCAGCTTTTATTTTTCAAACCTTATTTGTTTTTTTCTCCAAAATAATTACAATGTAGTTTTATCTTATTTGGTTATGGGGGAAGTGAAGTTATAGCCATGTTATAGAATGACATTTGTGTTGTAGTATATATTGTATTATGAGATATTGTAATATGTTTAGAATATTTGGTGATATTTTGAAGAATGGATTTTCTTATATCTCACTCCTTTGAACGATGCTGGTTCCTCTTTGACGTACGTCACCATATATTGCTGTCCAAGCTTAATCATTTCCGTTGGAAACACTGTATAAATTACCGTATTTGTTAATCCAACATGTGACCACGCTGGCAATTATATTACAAATACTCTGAGGCTAGCGAGCGAGGGTAATGAGTCTGTTAATGGAAATCTCGCAGCTGAATTAATGTTGGAATTTATCAAGTGTAAAGGAGATGTGATTGAAAAACAGCGGTTTAATCGACGCGTTAAATTACAAGTAATGAGAATCACTTAGTGTGTAATTATTTAAATCTGTAAGGATTAGGAATGCAGTTATACTTAAAGGGGTTGCTTGTCTAAACGTTTGGACATACATGACCTGCATTCATTTCCGCGTGTATATAAGATTCCGTATAAGTAAATGCATCGAACGTTTTATATTCATTATAGTTAATCTTTCTGAATAGCTTGAATTGACTGATCGTTTTCACCGTTCTTCCGACGTATGTAAATTATAATCTGATTCAGGCCGGGAGATTTGTCGTGAGTGCTTAATAAACGTTTTGTATTGCCATCTACGCATGCGTCAAGTTAAACCGTACTGATTTGAGACTAGGAGATTAAACCAGTCCTATATCTTAAAACTTATGATGCTTATAAAATCCCTTCATATTTCTTTTAAATATAAGTAGCCTACAATAGAAAGTCAATTACAAAGGTCAAAATATCGATACATCAACTCGAATATGACGAGACATGAAAAATAATAAATATAATAATTTTTAAGGAAAACAAAAGTCGTAAAGTGGTTCTAGTTATTAATTGTCTTGGGATGCGACACGTTGAATGCATATGTACATGTGACACTCTCATTAAAAACATACAAAGTCATACAACAGTACATAATGGGAGACAGATGGTGCGTGGTAATATGACCAAAGCTTCTCGAATAAGTATATTACTCTGGAGATTAACCCATTAAATATTCCTTAAAACCAGTTGTCAGTTGTTTAGACTCCTAACCAGTCATTTGCTGAAAACAGACTTTGGGTAATGAATTCATCAGTTAGTAATTTTTGCACAGTAACATCTGCTGACAGGTCTATAACATATGTTACGGTTTTATAACACACTTCAGTTTATACTGATTAGCGGTTGTCTCTTACAGTACAGACTGATCAAGCCATGTACATTGGGTGTTAGATTTCAAGATTGATACTAGGTATACCATCCATGTTAAACTCCCTGTGAATTGTTTAATTTTCATATTCTCATCATGTTGTAATACATTAGTCGTGAACGACTAATGACAGCCCAAGGTCGCTTAAGTATCATGTGTACGTGAATTTCTAAAATATTTCGATATTGCTTTACGTTACATCCAAGCAAGTTTTATTTCCCTTGATGTATCTCTTACTCAATCTATCAAGTAATTAATCACCGTAATAACGTCAGGTGATCTCTGAAAATCAAAAGATGATTGATCGATTTTGTTTTGTATTCACACTGACAAATGTTTTTTTTTTCATGATATGCCTAGCGAGTAGTACATAAATTATAGATATTCAAACACTGACTTTATCTAACCTTTAAGTATAGTTGGAAATCGTTGTAATCTTGTTTCGATAAGTCTTGCAGTAATGTTTCTTATTCAATATGGAAACAGTTCCGAAAAAAAACCCGAAGAGATTTAACTTCGGCAATCTTGACTTTACTTCCCAGATCAAAATATTTCTCAATTGATGTCTGCCCCAAAGGTATTCTTCCAAAGTATTTATTTATTTATTCCTTCCAAAGTTGTTATTCATTTATTTAATTAAATATCATCCAGAAACAAACAACGTATTGTTTAAACACTCAGTCTCTAAAGAATAATTTCTTACCGATTTAATATGAACGAAAGGATAAATAAATCAAGTTAATTTCAAACTATAGCTACAAAATCGGAGTGTTTTGGAACTCTGTTAATCTTTTGCGTTTATTATAGTTTCTTATAGTTTTTTCTTGCTTGCTAAAGGGATTCTACATTTATTTACAAGACAGAAAATTATTTCAGTATTCAATGTTGTTTTAGACACGCCAAACCATGTAATCCCGTCTGTATGGTCCACTGGAGTAATATAAGATAAGCAAACATGTTCAAGATTGGTGCGTGACTGGTTAGATGAAAGAAACGTCAGTGACAATCACAAATTTATAAACGTCAAGGAAGGAACCATTATAAATAACGAATTTGTAACTGTCGTTCAGTTTGAAACTTGTCCTCGAAACAATATCGCTGGGAGAATAATCAAAATGTTGTATCCCATAGTTCTGTCTAAAGTGTTTTTTATAATGTTTATATACTTTTCATATGCTACCATAGTTTACCGGGAAAAGATGACTGTTTTTTTCAAGTGTTTTACTTTTACGACACCACCTTGAAATGTTTCATACACGCATTGCGAATAGATCATTATCCACAAGCATAATTTAAACTCGTAAATAATTACTGCACAAGACATTCGGCACTATTAATGTAACTTCTGCCTGTTTTGTCAATGTTGATTAATGTTCTTACCCACAGACAACATATTACATTGAAATGTCTGGAATTACTTTGAGCGTAAACATTTTCGAAATGGTTTAATTCCACAGGGAAAAGTCGTTTCTCACGATAAAGAAAAAGTGGAAAATAATTATGGGTTTTACAATTTACATTACGATTTATTATGATAATTTAAATACCACTTGCCGGTTGACTTCTGTTATAAACTCGCTTGATTAACCACAACGAGGTATGGAATCTTATATGTATAGTGTATATATCACATAGAAAATACGTACCCTGAACAGGTATGCGTGCAGTTGTGCACTGAGACCGTGACATATATTAGGTTTAGTTAGCGTTATACGTAACAGTATTGTAAAATATCAAACGTCAAGACATTGTATGGCGTATAACATCACGCTTCTGATGATGATTGTCATCATTTATAAATTTACATAACTCGATGCAAATTTAATGACTCGCATTATTTAAATACAATTGATAATATAATGATACTATTTTGTATGTATTAAATGACAACTTTAATGAAAAAATATTTAAATTAAGAATACTTATGATATTTCAAGTGCGTTGCAACCTCACATATGCAACAGTTTTAGTGTAAAAAACAACCGATAAACAAGTAATTGTTTTTGATGATATAGTTTACATCCGTTCGTATCAAATTATCTGGATAAAAATAAACTTTATTTTATAACTGGTTTCCGATGATTTAGACAACTATACTTTGAAATGACGATCTGAATATTTGTTGGTAAAATGTGGTGTATTTCTTTTAACAAATGAAAATGAATGTATCTCTTGGTTTCCCAATTTGAAGGGTTTCTCTTTACTAATGTAAAGTAAAAAAAAAAGAGATTTAGTGATGTGAATTTCAATATCTGTATTTGTAGTTGTGTTTTTGATCCATTTCAATGATCCCACGAAAAATGATTTACCGTTTTTGTGTTCATCCTATGACTATCCGAGGGTATGGTATAGGACTTGTTACAATTTTAACCGTTAGCACAAATACCATAGTAAACTAACATTATATATTAATAAAAGTACACTAACGTTATATCAGTATCATCAGCGTATAAACGCGTGCCATGACGAAACAGGATTCTGAACCGTCCACGTGTGACCATTTCAATGTTATTCGTATAAATACGTTTAGCGTAGCATATTAAGGATTGTGATACGATTAAAAACAACATTAGAAGACGCATCCTTCAAAAGACGTTGTTAACAACTTACTACGTTTAAGGTAAACGACTTGACAAGCGTTTTAAGTCAACGTACCAAATATAGTTCATGTTTTGAGAAAGTCACTTTATTGTCCACACTTACTAAGTTAAAGGTAAACGACTTGACAAGCGTTTTATGTCAACGTATAAAATATAGTTCATGTTTTAAGAAAGTCACTTTATTGTCCACATTTACTATGTTCAAGGTAAACGACTTGACAAGCGTTTTAAGTCAACGTATAAAATATAGTTCATGTTTTAAGAAAGTCAATTTATTGTCCATACTTACGTTTTTACATATATATATACCACCTGGGATAGATAATTAAAAAAAAAACGACTATTTGAAACTATTTTTCTTCTGTGTTGCATGTAACGTCATGCATAAGAGTATATAGCAAATTATTAAAGAGAAAGAGATCAACAATAAATCGTTGAAATATTAAACTTGATTTGTTTTGTTCGATTCATTATTGGATGTATACATCGGTTGAAATATGACGATCAAATTTAGTCAAGTGAAAGTTTTGTTGGCAGGAATGAAATATGAGAAACTTTGTATTTGGTAAAAATTGTTACAAAACAACTGATATAATCAGTTATGGTTACTTACGACTATATCGCGTAACTAGAACGTTGTCAGATTTACTCTGCATATATATGCAACTGATATAACTCATGCGTACGCAAGAACAACGAGTACATGTGCTTATTAGGATAGTAGTTTATATACTGTACACAGTGTATGTAGTCCTTTGGGCCTAGCTTTTAGGTTCTTGGTGGCCTATATAAAATGAGTTTCGTTCCATTTTAGTGTATGAGCCCCAAGCCAGGCCTTTATCTGACTTTTAATTACACACGTTCAAATTTTCAATTTGTGTAAGAGTTGATATTTGTCATGGAGAATGATATGTTCGTACGTCCGAGCGCGTTTTAGTCACCTTGGTGATGCATGGGGAGAGGTTATCCAGAATATCTTCCCTAGAGGATTATTTTTAAGCTACGTGAACTTTAAAAACCTGTGTGGATTCGCATTCTGATTCATAAATTAAAGAACATACCCCACTTTTATTAGCTGAACTACTCTATTATTGTTCCCTAATACAATAAGGGTTTCTTGTAATCTTTTAAGTGTCATATTCTTGTATCATGGCCTGTAATGCAAATCAATCATGCTCTGTTCACGGTGTCTACCATGCTACGTTTTTACCTCATTCTATATGTCAATCTATAAGAACTTGATTCTAACTGTATTGATGTATATGGTTACATTTCCTAGTGCCCATTGCAAACTACAGTCACTAATATCCGTGACAAATTTGAAATGATCTCAAACTTTCTGACGGTCTGTTGAGGAGACGTTGTTTATACCATACATGATGAATTCATAGGTGCAGCATATTAATTACTTCAACATGGTCTTTACACAGCATTAACAACGTGAACTGCTACCACCCTCAACACTAAGTAGCAACAGGTAACATACCATGGTATGTTAGGCCTACTAATAAGCACATTTGCAATGAAATGCCAGTAAAAATCCGCGATTCTAATAAAACAAATTCTGGCAGTACCGAATGCAACGTCTGGTCACTGTAAAGTTACTTAACAACGTAGGACCATGAAATGGTTACCACTCCCCCCCCCCCCCCCCCCCACCCCCCCCCCCCT
>JAAAKB020290778.1:0-16725 GCA_010014835.2 Apostichopus leukothele
TCCGGTTTCAGGACGAATACGTCTAAATTAGACCCCATTGCTAGATCAACTGAAGGAATCAAAATAGGATTTAAAAGGAAACTAAACACAACGGCAGTCTTCCTTGATGCACAAAAGGTATTTGATAAAACCTGCCATAATGGTCTAAAGTACAAATTATTCATATTTAACTTCCCAGTTAATATCACCAGGCTCCTTTTTTCTTATTTCATTAACCGGTTTATGCAAATTACGTACAATTCCATCCATTCTGATCCTTTCATTCTAGAAGCTGGCACTCCCCAAGGCTCATTACAAAGTCCTCTACTCCACTCTTATGTAAACGACCTACCCACCAATAAAGTCAGTACTACCAAAACTAGCCAATTTGCCAACAAAATAGCCATCTGAAACACTCTTCAAACAGTCAAAAATGCAATAAATTATCTACAAAACTCAATTTATATATTAGAAGAGTGGTGTTACTAATGAGGAATAAAAATAAACCCAATTAAGAATAAATTCATAATTTTCGAATACTTGTTTAGTAGAAACAAAATATAAACCAAAACAATCAACCTCTTTAATAATACAATAACTAATAGCAAAGAAGCTATTTTCCTAGTCGTAACAATTAATATATAACCAAAATATAAAACTCATATAAGTAAAGTTGCGGGGATAGCATGGACAACCCTAAAGACTCTAAGAACATTTAGTAATACAAACATATTACGAGCCGAAACTCTCCTCAAAATCTATCACGCCAAAATCAAACCTAATCTTTTGTATGGTAGTTTCGCATTTATTAGCTCTCCGAATATTAAAAAAATATTAGATAGCATACATGATTCTGCCTACCGTATCTGTCTCAAAACCCCAAGGTTTACTTTCAATAAACAACTTTACAAAATTGGCAAAACATCCAGCATTAGTATACCTCTTAAAAACGTTAAAACCAAACTTCTCAAAACTAACTTAATACATGACCCTCTAATCCATAATCTACTCATTGATTATATATATAATCTCTACTACCCATTATAAGCTTGAATCAAACAGAATCAGAATGACCCTGGATATCCTTAAGTTTTAACTCGTAGAAGAAGGCCTCGGTCTTAGCAGAGGGGAGATGGGGGACTGGTGGCCCCTAAGCCCCAAATAAAACTAGGAACCCGGTGGCTAGAGTGCTTGTGAGCTATACAGCACAGCCAGCGGGAGGATTCTGAATGTTCCTTCTCTTAAAAGTACTCCACCTCCACTTCGGCCTTCCCACAATTTCTCTTATTAGTACTTAAAAAAATCTTTCCTGTCTACTCTACTTAGCATTCCTTATAGTTCTATAGTTAATTTCCCAAATTCTGCAGGAGCTGGGCTCCACCAAGTTCGATCAGATTACACACACTTTCACGACGACTCCTTGTCACTTTCGGTGATCACGCACTGACGAAGGGCTAGTTTTGCTCGAGAGCTCTGCAAAAACCAAATAAATAGTTTTTCCGCTATTCCTTTCTGGTTCTATAATGGTATGCTAATAGTTCGGTCGATAACTTTGAGCTGCTTGGTCTAAAACTTTCTTCTCTTGTTCAAAACATAAAGAGCTTTCCATGCTACTTGGATGCATGTGCTTCATATATACAAATCGCTGATTTATGTAAGAGTTTGCTGATCTCACAATTCATCGTCTTAAACATTCAATTAAACTGTGTTTTCATATAATGGCACCTACACAATACTGTGGATTATGCTCGAATCCGTCTGTATCTCTCCTAACGGTTACGACTGCTTGCATCTTCTTGGTATCGTTGTCCTCCACCGTCCATTCTCCGAACAAGTTTTTATAAACAAGGAGAGTGATTGCAGATGCGTCTTGTCGGTGGTTCCCTTTGTTTGAACCTGTAGGCACGATACATTCTTTTTCCAGAGCGCACTGTAGCCATGGTTGCATGAGCTTCGTTTGAATGGTGGTGCTATTTATAATTAGCTGTGTACCTGGTTGTATATGTGGAGCACAATTGATGCAATCACGGTACTCGTCTCTATCTACGCCAAGTTTTATGAACATCTCTGGTACAGTTAGTTGATAATGATGTATAAATTTGGGATCCGTTGGATTGAAGTTTAGAATGTTCGTCATGTAACCATGGTGATGCTCAATTCCCGGAAGCAATACTTTAAGGGATTTCTTGAATCGTATAGAAGCGTCTCCGTAATACACTGTACCAAATTCGTTTAGGGCGAGCTGTTGCAAAAGGGAGATAAAAAGAGAAAAATATTTATAAATGGACAGCCTGTATCTGCATGGCTGTCCATAAACGTCCATTATAACGGTGCATTTTTATAATTAATTCTCTGTGAACCAAGTGGCATGGCACTTTTAAACAGCTTCTAATTTTGAATATGGTTGTGAAGCTTGAAACAAAATTATTAGAATACAAAGATAATGATATAACTGGAAATTTTGCGTAATAGAATAGGAAGAATTAACCTTCATGGCAATGGTTAAAGCTGAATGTTTCTAATCGTGGACTATACAATGATAATACTGTCTAAGAATACGTCTCAGAATATAACGATGTTATTGGGTTACTGCTTTACCTTTTGAATATTTATTAAATGACATCATTAAGTGACATCATCCACTACTGTACGCTGTCGCCGTGAAGCTACGAGATCGTCGTAACATCTGGCAGAGGTTGGAGACAGAACATGGCCTCTCACCACGCATTTATTTACCCAATTTTAATTCATTATATTTAAGAAGTCGTTTACCCTATCAACTTCCTTACCCATCACAGTCTTGAGGAAACCAGTTATTAATAAAGCCGTTATTCTTGCAGTTCTGTCGACTGGTCAGAGGGGAAACCAAAATTACTTCCAAGTACTGATAAAACTTCGAAAAAGCAATAAGTCCCATCAACAATTTGAGCACGTATTTTTGCTATTTGGGTAAAACTGAGTACTAAAAATGCACTCTGAAAGTCTTATTTAGACTATTGACGCGTACGCCAATCAAAGAGCATCATTGTCACAAGTTGTATGGAAATTTAAATCTCCCGTAGGTTGACTATTAAAAGTTGATGGCTTGTTAAACTCTCCGTAGTTATAGATGTACAAGGTAATGTATTACAATATGTTATGTACACAAAGTAGGGCCACGTAGATATAACATAACTTCAATAGGGATTACTTGATGGTGAAATAACTTGCTTGTATCTAAATTTCAAAGTTGAATAAGTTGTATAGAAACACATGTTGGAGGCATGGTATCAATTTCAGTGAATAACTTTTGGTGTTCATTTGAAAGGAAAAACCACGTTTGGTTGTCAGCAGTTGTCATACAGACTTCTTGACTGTGTATAGTTTTCTATCTACTTTATTATAGTTATGCTTCCAACGCTATATCGTTGAGCAAGTGGCGTCATTGAATTGGGGAATAGGTTACAAGGTCTAGAATGAGTAATTTACACTAGTGTTGTCAGTACATCCTCTATGCCAATCCTACTGTCTGTTTTCTGAGGATATTGGTTTCCATTTGAAATGGCAAGATTTCTATTTGTAAATGTAATTTCTAGAACGACTCGCAGTGGATAATTTTCTGGTATTGGTAATAATGATTAATGTTGGTTGTGATATTAAGTAAATTAGGGGTGTCGAAACTTGTTCGAACATATTGAAATGTTTTGAAAGAAACGTAAGGTAATGCAATGTTAATGGGTGGAACAAGTTATTTAGTGAAGCGTTATGAGTTGTTAATTGATTAGATAAAATATATATGGAGGATTTATTAATGTTGGCGTATCATTAGTTGGTTAACTAATTATGTGTATTTCATGAATAAGGTATATGAAATGCGTGCATATTGTTTATTTTAGAAAAAGTTGATTTCTGGCAAATTAACTTAAGTTTGATAACTTAATTTTCAGGCAAGCAGCCTGGGTTCCTAGCCAATTGAGACCAAAGAGCAGTGAGGGCTCCTAGATAATAGACACCACTTGCAGTTAAGGCTACTAACATGTATCCAGTCCCTGGTAGGACTCATAGACAACAAAACCCACACCAAGTCAGACCCAGTGATCCCAACTGAACCGGGCAAGTAAACCGCTCTGTTGTGGATCCTGGTCACTCCAGAAGTTTTCTTCCGGAAGTGGATACTGTCACAGTCTGTTACCCTGTCTAATAATTGCTTGTTGATTATATAGTTCTTCCATCCGTATTACAGGAGGCGCTCTCCAGCCGACTACGCATGTCCAAAGGTAACTGCGCATGTGTATTAGGTGACAACATGTATTTGCATAACTGAATTCCTGCACCTTAGGTGCCTATTGTATTTAATCATGCATGGAGAGTGTCCCCTTATTGTTAGTCTAATACAGCGTCTGTACCCTTACTATAGAGGGACATTCTTTACCTTTATGTATATTTGCGTTAGGTTGGTTTGGCAGTGGAGAAAGGAGGTTAACAGGGAGCACGGAAAGAGAAAGGAGGAATAAAGAGCGGAAAGACATTTTAACTGTTCACGTTACTTATTACTTGTTTTGTAATATTTGTACAGGACCCCGTCACAAATGGTGGAAGTGCAGGGCACTGATACGTTGCGAAAATTCAGCAGTTATGTCTTATAATTTGCGATCAAGAGCCAAATCTTTTGACAATTTAACAACCGCCGTCGAACTTGAGAAAGGTATCGTAAAATCACCTGATTCGCCTATAAGCAAAAGAGCCGCTGTTAATTCTAAAATGGCGTCAAATTTGCGCCCTGACTCCTTTCATGGTAAGCAAAGTGAAGATCCGTATCTATGGCTCAATAAATTTAAATCATGGACATTGTTGTCGCAACTTCCTCGAGAGCAAATTGCCGAAGCAATGAATATGTTGCTCGCAGGGAGCGCTAATATCTGGCTAAATTTTCTATCACCTGTAACGAAACAAGATCCAGAATTACTCTACGCATCATTTGAAAGTCATTTCAGTTCCATTTATCCAAAATGGCTGCAAGAATACCAACTATGGGACAGGAAGATGGAACCCGGAGAACCGCTGAATTCATTTATTTTGGACGTCGAACGCCGATGCAGTAGGCTCAACAAAGTGGATAAAGAAAGAACTGCTGCGCTGGTGAGAGGGTTAACGCCACCCCTGAGGATGTTCGTGATCCAACGGAATCCGAAAACCTGGGAGGACGCCGTGTCGGCAGCACGACTGGCAACCGAGGCCCACTCTATCAACAACGCCACAGTGAGTGCAGCGACTACTCGACATTCTGACCAGTACGATGAAAAAACGGACAATTTGGCTCAGCAACTTTATGAACAAAGGAAGGAAATACAAGACCTTACAACGAAGGTGTCGGCAATGTCAACTCAATTGTCGACCCAGCAGATCTCACCCTTGGATAAGGTAACATGTCAGATATGTTCACGGGAAGGTCATACCGCCCTGCAATGTTATTCTGTTCAAAGTATAATAGATCGAAATAGGCCTACCTGTTGGGAATGTGGAAAAGTGGGTCACATAGCTCGATTTTGTCGTAGTGTAGGACTGGGTTCGTACCGGGGTAGAGGGCGAGATCGGGGTACGGGACGAGGTAGAGGTCGGCCAATGTATTTAAACGAGCAAGACCCGACTTTGCAAGGGGGAGCCCAGGGTCAGTACGAAAGGTTTCCGATAAGTTGAATAAGGAAAACACCCCTTACTTGAGTTTAAACGAGAATGAAAATGATGACGATAACAAGCTATCAATACTGGCAACTCCGGATTATGTAGATAATTATGTGAAATTAGAAATCAATCGTGGTCAATGTTTTGCCCTCGTGGATACAGGGGCCGATGTGTCTGTAGCAAATGCCGATATTATGAAATTACCACAATTTGCTGGAACTAAATTATTTCATTCTGATATCAAGTTTATCCAGACTGCAAGTAAACAAAGGGTTCCAATTATTGGGACAATATACGTTGATGCTAAGATTCAAAATAAAGATGTGCCGATTAAATTCTACCTTACACAAGGACTTCACACTGATTTTATTATAGGAATAGATTTTTTGAAGGCACACGGAATTTCTGTACAATTCAATGATAAGGGTATGTTACTAAATACTGATAATATCGGTCACACACATAATGTATTACTTGCAAAAGGGGTGGATTTTCCAGCGTGGTCTGAACGAATTGTAGTCGCAAGAATACAAGGTAATGCTATTCCAAATGGTGTTGTTGGGTTTACACATTGTGATTTGGTTAATGACATGTTGGTAGCAAAAGTTCTTACTAAGGTCCAAAAAGGGGAAGTGTTCTGTAGAGTGTTAAACAAGACCGATAAACTTATTTCATTAGGTGAAGGAACACAAGTGGCCAAATTTGAATGCCTTACTCATAACCATGTGTTATCTTCTTTGGAAATTAACTCTACCAACGAAAACGGCTCTTGCGCCCCAAAATGTGACTCAGCGCCCGCAGTACTTGGAAGTCATCCACCTAGTTTTGTCCAGGCTAATAGTCCCTCAGGCACAATTAAAATTGATGATGCCGGGTTGTCAGAATCACAGCAACAAAGTTTGGCTCAATTATTAGATAATTACTCTGATATATTTGTAGGTCCAGATGGAAAGTTGGGCATGTATGATGCTGTTCAACATGAGATAAACGTGGATGGGAATCAAAGGCCAATTCGCCAGCGTGCGTACAGGTTAAATCCCAAACAAAAAGATGTACTTGAAACTCATATTAATGATATGTTAGATCAAGATATAATTGAAGAGTCTACGAGTCCATGGGGGGCCCCATGCCTGTTGGTTTCTAAGAAAAATAACACCGACTATCGTTTTGTGGTTGATTATAGACGACTTAATGCGTGTACGGAGTTGGAAGCGCACCCTCTCCCAACTACTGAGGAATCTCTTGATAGCATAGGGGTACAAAACCCAAAGTACTTTACTTGCTTAGATCTGCAAAGTGGTTTCCATCAAATTTTGTTAGATCCAAACTCCCGTCCATACACTGCTTTCCGCTGTCATTTGGGTCTATTTCAGTATAAGCGTTTGCCAATGGGTCTTAAAAATAGCCCTGTCACATTTCAGAGGGTTATGGAAACGGTGTTGCGGGGCCTCACGTGGAAATCGTGTCTAGTATACATGGATGATATTATAATATTTAGTAACAATTTTGCAGACCATATTAGTCATATCCGTGGTGTTTTTCAACGATTGAGAGGTGCTAACCTAAAGTTAAGACTAGATAAGTGTCAATTTGCCAAAGCTGAAATTCGCTACTTGGGACATGTGGTGTCATCACAGGGTATTCTGCCAGACCCAGGTAAATTAAAGGCTGTAAGCGAGTATCCAACCCCCAAAACTTTGAAAGAATTACGATCATTTCTTGGTCTGTCAGGTTACTATCGTAAGTTTATTCGAAACTATTCCCAATAGTCACAATACCGTATAATTACTGTAATTGGTCTGCTAAGCCGACAGGTTGTCCTACATGGTTTCTGGAGGTTTGGGCAGATTTTAGGTTCTTCAACAGTACACTATAGTAATTTGTGCAAGCTGACATTAACATTGTAATAACAGTTAACATCACGTTGTTACGATTATTGAATGACCTTATTAGCTGAACCTAAATCCAATTATTTTATCATTAAGTAATGGAAGTAATGATGTTGCTATAATTTTATAAATCCAAAATTATTATTGGTCATTAAATTCGTCATTGCAATATCTAATAATTGTTCTTTTGTTTAATTGTTGCATCTTTCATTGTACAGGCGTAAACACCCTAGTATTCAGGAAATTCAACGGACCCAAAATTGTCACAGGAGTTATCTCTGACAATTAATACTATCACATAATGATCACATCAACGAACTCATAACCAGATAACACAGGCTTCTCGTTCGTAAAAGTTATGTAAGATGTTATTGCATAAAGTAAGTTCATTTGTCAGCCCAGCTTTACAAAGCTGATAGACGCGTTGCTATTATACAATTATTCAACCAATGGGGGAGTATCTGTCAGTATTACATGTGATAAAGATGAAATCACTTCTCGAAGTTTTGCTTTTGGAGCATGGATCATGTAACAACATGCATATGCACTAGCTAATACTAATTTCGCGAAGATGTTGAAGCTAGTCGATTCATTAGGGCTTGCCGCATTTACTGGCATTCGTACTTAGTATTTGACAAAATAAAGTAATATCGCGATTCGTCTTGTAGTCATCTGGCTGCGGCCAAACCATCATACTAGACTTGACCCTCATATTAGGTTGTGTTGACCCATTTCATTCAGTATCTTTTCTCACTCAATTATTGGGATTTTGTGGATGTTAAGCCGACGTATAAGAAAGCCCTAATTGCCACCGAAAATAATTTATTATGATTAATTCGTGATAACGAGTTGTTAGTACGATTTATTATTTTGCTGTAAAGAAATACTGGTTCACTATAATGAAATATTACTTGGTAAAGATGAGTTATTACGTCATAATGATGAAATATTAATTTGTTACAATTAATGTCTTATTAATAAGTACCACACATGAATAATTTGTACATGCAAATAGATACAAAGTTTTATATCATCATAACGAATTGTAATTTCTTAAAATTATGATTGATTTGTTCATACAAATTATTTGATTTAATGATATACTAGTACGTTTATAACGAAACGTCACTTGGTATCGCTGAATTTACTTATTCATAATAAGGAATCATTAATTGTTTACAATGTTTAGTAAATTTGTAACAGCTAGTGGAATCACTATAGTTTAATTATGAATTATGCCTATAGTATTCCACGGTTACAATTTTAACATATATGATCATCTATGGTTATCATGGTACAGATCACATTTTTCCAATGCCAAGAACCTTTGCAATGTGATATACACGCACATGCTAAAATTCCTTTCTCAGTGTTACTGCAAATTCGGAGTTTGTAAAGGTCGGAGAAGGTGTTACTATTACACCCAAGGCTCGTCTTAAAGTATTTCCTCTCGCGCCAAAGAGGAAATGAAATGTAAATAGTACAGACTAGAAATTGATACCGAATACTTCCGATTAATATTATTAATAGAAAGTAACATTTACATCGGCTAGGCTGTTAAACTAAGACTGTATAACTATAGCATTGATAATCGGGAAGGTTTTATGTTACGTTTGATTATCCAACACGGAAACGAAGTTCTTTTAACTATATTAAACTAATGACAGCATAACTTGTATACTCTTGCCTTTACAAATAGTAAACAAAAAACATCATGGGGGTTAAACAAACTCGTACGGGTATTTTATGAATTTTCTGTAGACGAAATAATACTAATGAAGTTGGATTACGAACGTCTGACTGTAAAGAGCGATATAAAGGTGTTAGACTGTCAGAGGCGGTACCAAACGTTTATAAAGCAGGAGGGATTGTAGTTTCGGGGTTGTTGAATTGCACCACATACAGGAAGCCTCGTGGGAGTCCTCCTCCATACAATTGTGACATGGACTGCTTTTTTTCTATTTACAAACATGAATCACTCAGTCGCTATGCTCAGGTTGTCTGATCACACACGTTATTGTCAATGCGTTCCTGTTTCCTCAGTTATTCAGAAAGTAATAAATACTGGTATTGACATGCATACCTGACGTCACTAATTCATCACAGGAACAATCCATGCATGCTTAACCTAAAGAAACATGATATAGACAAATATTTTTGTTTATATGATGTAATGCTGTTACTAAAGTTGCAGTCAAACATTTGACTTCTACAGTGAGCGGTGGAAGACGTCATAATCTGAAAGGGCATAAGTCTCGATGGGAAGTTGGAATATCACGAATGTAATTCAAAATCTTTTGACAGAGTGGAACCAATCTGAAGTCTTTACCACACGTTCCAGTATTTTATTTTATTTTCAAAAGCAAGTAAAATCCAAGAGGTTGCAAACAAGTCTTTATCTAGCCAAGCCAGCACTAGATGTGCTACCTCTGAATTGTGACAAGTGAGTTTACATTCACAGAAGAATTGCCATCCTCAGACTAAATAACCACCACTGTCTCTGGTTGTATTCACAGCGAATTCTACTAACTGTTTGTATGTATGTATGTATTTTAGATCCTCCTGCAAGCAGTAACTCGCGAAGAAGCCATCATTGGTTTACCAAAGCCGCAAGCTGACCGAAATCAGTCTATTAGATTCATATATAACGTCGATAGTTTTGAATTGTCAATTGTCAACAACTCTGTAACTGGACGACATATATTAATCTTGGAGTGTCTCGAATTCGGGACCTTATGATTGAAAGTCGCCGGCGTTAACCACTGAGCTAACACTCCTTGTTTCGAGGTTTCGAGACAACAGGAACTTCCTTTTGTGCCGTGGAAACAACCTCATCTTATGTATCCAGAAGTGACACTTTTGATGGTATTTCACAAATGTGGGAAGAGTACACACTATCTGCGTACCTGTGCTTTGATAACGTTACATATTATATACAGTTATGATGCGTACCTGTATCACACAGTTCTTGCTGTCCTTCGTTTCCGTGTTGGCTGTGCATGAACGTTAAACACCGAGGTCGCGTCTGAATAATGACGTCACCATTGTGTCTGACTCGAGACCAAGTCATGATTTTGACCCTAGTCAGCCATATTATTTACTTTTGATTTGATTTGACTTGACGATAACTGACTCTTGACTTGTAATGACAAGAATGGACTGTGACTCGACTTCTCGTGCGGATAAAATGTGTTGCGAGTTGGCTTGAACACATTCCAACATAGGTCAATTTGGTATTATATACAAACTTGGTATTGATATTAAGTCAACTGCCATTGATACCAACACGTCATCTGGTAACCGTTGACTTTACAAGAATTTGCAACTGAATGTATAATTAATACTTTAGTGTTACAATTTTTTACTTTTTACTTCTTGAGTAGGATCTGTTTCGAAGAGTCATTGATATGTGTCTTACTATTCTACATTAGGACTTGTCACTATTAGCACAAACAAAATACATCAAAGTATATCTTCTTTTGGGGACACGAGGTATACAGAGTGTTTCAGCTTTATGATAATATTTATAGTGAGATATCCAGTTATTTAAGCTAAGCGTTTGCATTATGGGCATTACGTTGTTAATAGCCTAAGGCGATATAATGGTAATAACTGTGATCAGTCAAGCTAAAATAAATATTGTATTGTAGTGTTTCATGATTGCACTGCCCTTGTCGAACAGAGTGACGTCAAAGTCAAAACCTGTTTTCAATGCATTGTATTTACTTATGCTAATGTTTCGTATTACATGAACGCCATTGAAATTTATCTTTGAATGAATGACTGTCACATAGTCCTTTAAAATCCTCTTATGGGATTAGAAGCTTGTAAATTCTTCCTTTTATACCAGTATTACGTTTATTTAATTGTTATAACGGCACTACTGGGTCAGCAGTTAAAGAGTTCTTGACATTCTAAACAAATCTATAATCTTTGTCCATTGAGGTTGTGGGAGAAGAGATTTCATGATTGTATCTTTTTTATCTTGTATTGTACTGGGATTTAGGTACGAGTGTTTTGGCCGTTATTAGGAATATAGTGAATCTTGTCTTCACTAAACGGTGTACAAAATCAGTTCAGTTGTACTTCACCTCTCTGAGAGAGGACACGTTTAAGTGTACACGGAGGTCAAATTGACCAATGGACCTAAAGTTTGAAACCAGGTGTATGAAGAGTTTGAGTAAGTAAGCATTAATGCTAATCTAATAGATTCAATTAAGCCTGTTAGTTTCAGTTAAGGGAAGTTGGGGCGTATAAGACAGGGTTAACAATATATTTATGAAAAGTTTAACAAAAAGATGAGTAGACTAAATAAAGCTTGCACCCGAAAATCAAACGATATCATACAAGATATGGCAACCGTACTACATGCGTCTGCTATACCTCATCGAAACAGGAAAGATGGATATAAAAGAGCTGGTAAGCATTGGAAAAGGAATGGAGTTAGATGGAAAAGATCTTGCACAATTTTAATAGAAGAGAGTGAAAAAGAGGAGAAACAAAGGAAAGAGACGATATGTTCAAAGAGCGGTAACAAAAACAAAAGCAGCGTAAACAACAATCAAAAATGGCAGAAATAGGAGCTCATACTTTATCGCTGAAAAAGGAGAACGTTGGGGATGAAATAGCTGTAGAGGATCGCTGGATGTCTTCAGGCCAAAGTGTACCCAAATTGCCGCCTTTTTGAGAAGGAAAAGATGAAATTGACGTCTCTCTATATATGCAACTGTGATGGGATGGTCAGAGTAAAAAAGGGCGACACTTCTGTCTGCACTACTCACAGGAAAATCTTCAGAAGTATATTCCAGACTACCTGATCGTGCAATAAACTTTAAGAACTTAAAAGAGGCATGATAACGGAGGTATGAACTTCATGATTAGGTATTTAGACGTAAGTTTAGGATAGAATTGAGTTGATGTAAGAAAGAATTTAATTTTTAAAGAGCAATTATTTCATATAAGTGATAGAGACCTTACTCTCCTCATTAAGGAGAGAAACCCTCCAAGTGTAGACGACTTCACATAATTGGCAGATAGGTATTTGCAGTCCCATCCAAGAAGACGAGGAAGTAGGGGGACTTTTTAACAGGCCAACTGAAGCACAATAAATTTGATGGGAATAGGGAGTACAGGGGAAAACCTGGCACTCAATTTAGTGCTTAACCAAATCAAAGAGTTTGCTTTATGTGTGAGAACGTAGATCATATTGTCAGAGATTGCCCAATGAGAAACAAACCCAAGCTAAAATCAGACAAGTCAAGTGAAAAAATGGGATCATGTGTAGAGGCCGACATAAAGGTGTGCAGGTTCCTGGAAAATTAGGGAAATTGCAATCAGGGGATGAATTGCCTGTCATAAGTGCAATTGTTTTATTGGAAAGGAGTATGCCCTTAGCAAAAGGTATTGTGCATGGTGATCTTGTTCGTTTACTGAGGGATACAGGGTGCAGCACAGTTGTAGTCAGACAAAAGTGGCTTAAGAAACATCAGTACACAGGGAAAGTCAGCAATGTATATTGTGAGAAGGTACGGTACGGGGAGATTTAATTTCTTTGATTCAAGCAAACACACCATTTTTGTCAGGTGAAGTAGATGCCTTTTTATTGGAAAATCCATGATATGCTTTATTTGTTGGTGATGATAGTAGATCGGGTGATCCAAAGTGTCCAAACCCAAATTTGAAAGCAATATACAGTTCTAAACACATTTTGGAATCATTACAAATGGATGGGTTTGCTGTGGAAACAAGGAGACAAAAATCGTATAGCCTCTGAAAGTTATGTAAGCCCCAGATATTGCATCAAAAGATTAATTTTGCCAGCACAGAGAACAGACGGCGAATCTTTATCAAAGATTTGGAAATTAGCTGTAAAAGGGGACAAGTGTATTTCTAAGAAAGGCTGATGAGATCAAATTTGTGATGGAATGCTGTATCGTGAATTTACAAGTCCTAAAATGGGACGAGGCCAAATTGTAAGACAATTAGCTGTGCCTACAAAATTTAAAGACACTGTACTAAAACTGGCTCTTGACACTCCAATGTCTGGACAGTTAGGCACACAGACGGCAAAGAATCGCATCATTACAACATTTTACTGGTATTGATGGTGATGTGAAACGTTATTGTATTTCTTGTGAGTTATGTCAGAGGACAATTCCAAGGGTGTCGGTTACAAAGGTACCATTAGGGGAGATGCCCTTAATAGATACACCCTTCAGTAGAGTAGCTATAGATTTGGTGGGGCCTATTGACCCAGTTACTGACAGAGGCCATCGGTATATTTTGACTCTGGTAGATTACGCAACTAGATACCCACAAGCTGTTGCTCTAAAATGGATGGATACTGGAACTGTTGCTGAGGCATCGATTGATATATTTTCCAGAGTAGGTGTGCCAAAAGAAATTTTTTTTCTGATTGAGAAGTCAGTTCATTTCCGATTTGATAATAGAAGTAGTGAGGTATTTGAGGGTGAAGCAGCTACATACTACCTCGTAACACTCTGTGTGTAACGGTCTAGTAGAAAGGTTTGACGTGACATTGAAACGCATGTTGAAAAAAATGCAAGCAGAACGCCCATCTGAATGGGATCGTTACTTGCATGCACTTCTCTTTGCTCATAGTGAGGTCCCACAGGAAAGCATGTGTTTTTAGCCCTTTGTGCTATTGTATGGCAGAACGATTCGTGGCCCTCGAGATGTTCTAAAAGGCATTTGATCCAATGAAATTCACGTAGAAACAACTTACCAATATGTGTTCAACCTCAAGCAATGGTTAGAAGAAACCTGTCGAATCGCATATGAATCGTCAAAGCGCTATCGCAAAGTGTATGACAAAAAAACCAAAGAAAGAACATTTCGCAAGTCGGTGATGAAGTGCTTTCGCTTATGACCTCAAGTACTAAAAAATTGTTTACCAAATAGCTAGGACCCTACAAAATAGTAGAGAAGTTAAGAAAAAACGACTACAAATTGAATGTCAAAGGTAAAGAGAAATTATATCATGCTAACATGAGAAAAAATTATTGCAAGAGAATGTGAAACTGCTGATTGGTTGGGATGGAAAGTGGTTACGTAAATGAAGACAATAAAACTCATGAAGATATTGGAGATGAAATGGTTATGCAAGTTGTGTCAGTAGGTTTAGTTTGCAGGGTGAGGATAACATAGATGAAAGGAATGAAATTGGGATTGTATTCACTTGTATCAAATCAAAATAATTTTATTGTGATGTCAAGATTAATGAAAATATTAATGAGTGTCATGTAAAGGTAAAGAGAGACCTCTTAGAAGAGTATTTAGACATACTAACAGATTTGCCTTATAGGACATATTTAATTTAGCAGAGTATGCAATTAACGTCCAGTGATCCGGTAAGGTCAAAGCCAGTTCCAATTGCGGTACGAGATGTCATTAGGGAAGAGGTTGAAACTCTCAAAAAAATGGATATTATAGTAAATCAAATTCAGCCTATGCATCACAAGTAGTGCAAGTCCGAAAATGGGATGGTACAAACCGATTTTGCAGAGATTTTAGAAGGTTGAATGCAATTATTGGACAATATATTTGTTGAGCTGCTAAGCATTATGATTGATCTCTAGACTAATGCAAATATTATCATCAAGCATGACTAGCATTGTTTGATAAAGGCAAGGCATTGAGGGGAATGGCGGGCTTTCTTACTTGTTTGGAACCACTGGACCTACAATCCGTCCATGGCCTAGTTGGTTATGGTCGATGGAATGTTGAGGGGCACGTCAGTATTTGAGTCCCGGTGGGGACTAAAATGTTTCTCACTTTAATTGATACTTAGATCTAGTGTCACAGCCGGAAGTCCTTTGCTTTGGCCGGGATCTTTTTTTGGTGCAAGGGAGACTATTTTGGGTTGTAATTGTAATGCCGAAAAAAGTGCTTCAATTGTTTATACAAAACTGCGTGTTCCATAACAAATGTGAAAATTCTAGCAAGCATTTAACTTACCATGTATGGAAAGATATTTGTAGACCACCGATAACGTATTTTTTCAAAGTGGGTCAAAGAGTATTGCTTGTAACTGCTTTGAACAGAAATATACCTAAAAGAAACATTCTGGTACAAATACAGTAGTACCAAATAGGTCTGTAAATGGTTGCTTAGGAATGTTTACTCCTTTTGAAGTTCAAAAAAATGCTATTAGTAAAGGAAAATCGAAAACTATATATTTTTACCAAAATATTTACTTCGCATTCAAATGGTTTACCCCTAAAAATAAAAAACTTTCGATTGTTGATTATATTTTGTAATGTATGAAACTAACAACTTAGTGAACTGGATAAAATCATCCAAACACAATAAAGCGATATTATAACGAGAACTCACGTTGATTATTATTGCCTTCCATGCGTAAGTATTCAAATCGCTGACATGTTGTGGATAATCACTGAAGTTAAACATCCGTAGTTCGACATTGCAGAGCCTTTTCACCTGTATTAACCAAAAGCGAAGTAAGAACATATTTACATCAACGTGCAGTTATCCCATCGGTGTTTTTTTGCAAATTGTTGGAAAATCCATAACAGTGAAGAAACCAACCGTCCTCCAGCTTCAAATTTGAACACCGAAACCAGAGGTTCGAAACCAATAAGGAAATACGTCATTCGTCTATTGATATCAATCATGATGCGTGAGTATGGATTGAGTTTACCAACTATTTAAAAAAAAGTATGGTAAATTACACATTGATGTTATTCACCGATGTGTAGAAAGAATAGATGCGCTATGACATGATTGATCGACTTCTGTATTACAGTTTAGTTTTCAGCGAGTGCAAAGGTTAAAAATATGTTACGATTTTTTTTTGTTAGAAAGCTAATATGTAAGAAAGCAAAAAGTGTTTTCGTAGCATACTTGTATCCTAATTACTTTTGTGTATTTATGACTTAATGCATATTACATCATATTGTTTTCATGATGTATTATTCAGGTGTCTTATTTTGCTGCATTATAGTAAGCCACCACAAGTAGGAATGATCACGAATTCCCCGTAGCAATGCCCATTGCTGTACACGCCAATCATTATAACTCCGCAGTATCGTCATGATAAGGAATATATCACAATTACATAACCCATGTTGTGTGTAGTTATATCATATTATTTCGAAATTTCAAGGTAGCATTACGATGTATTAATACCTCGTGTTGCCTCTTGGTTGACAATCCT
>JAAAKB020290887.1:0-16725 GCA_010014835.2 Apostichopus leukothele
CTGTCTGCATTTTGTAGCGACAAGCAGAAAACTTCACTTGCAAGCAACGGAAAGTTAACTTTTTCAGAGCATGGCACGCGGTTTGGGGCGAGTCTGCAATGCCTTTAACCTGCAATGAGATAAATTATTGTTACAAATATAAAAAATGAACAAGCCTTTTCACCGCCGCCTCCCATCATTTGGAATTTTGGTTATAGCGGATTTAACAAGTTTTGAGTGTTTCACAATAATTTGGATTGATGAGAATCTTCACAGAGCAGTTTTGAAGAATCCG
Source organism: Apostichopus leukothele (assembly GCA_010014835.2). Taxonomy (NCBI): domain Eukaryota; kingdom Metazoa; phylum Echinodermata; class Holothuroidea; order Aspidochirotida; family Stichopodidae; genus Apostichopus; species Apostichopus leukothele. The sequence continues at coordinate 275 of JAAAKB020290887.1, forward strand.
AAAAGTGTTTGGAACAATAAAACTTGAGGCTCTACTGATGACACTAGATTTGATTAGAGAGGATCGGGTCTCTCCCTCTTACAACTGGTCGAGCCACCGTGCTTGGTAGGCAACCTTTCTGCAAATATACCCTCTCGTCTATAGGTTTGTAATCTATAATGTTGTGCACAGGGGTTCGGTTACCTCTTTATTGTATAGCGCCACCAAAATGTCTATATTTACTAGAGCCATGGGCTCTGCTCTTAGATATACGGTGTTCCTAAATAAGCTTTTTGTGTTTGGTTACTGAACAATTTTAACAAACCAACCGAGTATAACGCAAACTGAGATTGCAATTGGTCTAGCTTTTTCACCAGATGAATGTATCAAATGATTTTGAATCGATTCTCAATATTTCTCCACCGTTCATAGTAGTATTAATTAATCAAATGTAAAAAGTGAATTGGAAAATTTCCAAATATTTAATTTAGGATATTGCCAGGACAACCTAATTCATTCAGAAGGAATCTTGACTAGTCAAACTAGAACAGCGAATGGAAAAGAAAGTCATCAAAATTAACCCAAGAAGATTTCTTTGAAAAGGCCTGATGCCTTGAGAGCAACATGGCTCATGATGCTAAAATGGCTAAACTATTGATATGCCCGTCCGGATTCTTCACAGACACGAACAAGCATTGACTTTGACCAGCGACAGGCAACAAGTTTAGACCACGATCCAGGCCAATCAAGTTTTTGGTATTCAACCTCAACCCAGTCATAATCGCCGCCCCCCCCCCCCCTTGACAAAATATCAATACAATGTCATCAGAGCGTGGTTACTTATCAGTATCGCGACCCATTGAAAATTCTAGGCGACCCAAAAGCATTGGTTGGCGACCCATATGTTGCGGACTGTCAAAGTAGCAATGACCATGTTCGACCTGACATCTCGATCCTTGTCTCTGTTCAGTGTAGCATATATTGGAGCAATGTATTTGAAGATAGGTATTGGAACATACTGAAATACCTTGAGAAAGTTATTCATTCAGATGTTACAACGAAACCTGACAATACTTTTTTAATATTTCGTTTTAATATTTTTTTTTTATTACAGAGGGAGACAAATAGTTTTTATAGCTATAAACCTGTGATCAAATAAAAGTTCTTCGACTGACTCGGAGCCAGTTATATGTAAATATAATCAGCCAGCTAATGTTAGTCCAAAAATAAAGCCCTACGATCATATTCCAAAGTAGTAAGATAAAGGTAGTTCTATAACATATAATTTATATGATAATACAATAATAACAATATTACCAATTGCTTTTTTTGTGCAAAAACTCGTCGTCTCTAAATCTCAACGACACCTTTAAAGCTCCGTATGAATCAGTGTTTACAATACAATACGTACACCAGTATAACCATGTGTTACACTGCTCCAGTATGTTATTATAAAAACAGCGCGGTTTTTCATAGCACAAAACACAATGCAGCTACGCTGACTGCAGTAGAACTCTAAACTCGTGTAATAACCATTACCACGTGAAGTTAGCCGAGCCAGGTAAGATACCGAAATATACTGCCATAGGCTATTGCAACTACATTGAACGTAACACATCTTCCTCTCATTTTCAAGGACCTATTTTTATTTTCTATGTTGAATCAGGTGTAATACTAAGGCTATCCTCCTCTCTCTTTTGTTTTAGGGCCTGAGTGCTATCCAGTATCTGTGTTAGTACTGTTCAGATACGGCTCTGGTACTGTTTAATGTTAGACAGGTATGCTAGCCTTGGAAAGAACGGACCTAGGCTAAAGAAGTTTAAGTGCAGGCTTTTTATAACTTAGGCTAGTACTAGTACTGAGTAGGCTAGTAATACTACCTTTTATTGTAGTTGTAGCAGTAACATTGTGGTACGAGTCGTCAAATTTATCTTGATCACAGTACCCTCGACTCCAAAATAAAATACGAAGTTCGTTTATCTTGACCTGTGTAATGTAGTCTTATACTATGAAACTGAAAATAAAACTTCACATTCACACTAAGATTGCACAAATTACAGACAAAAGATTAAGTTGCATTTCCAACTACTCATACAGAAATATTGCCTGAATATCTCTGGTTAAGTGAACTGTAGTGTTAGCCATGTCTAAACCATCCTGATAAGTGCTACTGTATGTAAACCAAGGCGGTCTAATTGTCAGATTTCAATGCTGTGATCAAATCAATGTAACAATTGAAACCTCGAATTGAAACTGATACTACTGACAAAGTCTACTGGAGTACTGACAAGTGACAGTCAACACAAAATGTTACTTTAGTATGGGTTAGGCCTATTATCATTTAATTGAGCAGCACTGGCTTGTGGAAAACAGAAAAGGGGAATAATGGTTGTATACATGTATGTATATATTTTAGATCCTTCTGCAAGCAGGAACTCTTGAAGAAGCCATCATTGGCTTATCAAAGCTGCAAGCTGACCGAAGTCAGTCTCTTACTAGATTCATATTTTAACTTCCATGATTATGAATTGTCAATTGTCAACAACTCTGTAACTGGACAACATACATTAATCTTGGAGTGACGGCATTAACCACTTGGCTAACACTCACCAAGATTGTCATTCTGGAAAACTTTCAATCTGAAGGTCACTTCTTTTATATCAGTGCTATTCAACCTCTTCTCTCAGATTCCCCACCTGAGTGTAAATATATTTACCTCATTGCTCCCATCCCAAATACTTCTACAAAAATGTAACATATATTTTTTTCATCACTTTCTTTCACAAACTGTAATGGCGAACATTACGGTTCAATCAATGTTCAAGTTACCTGTTAAGATTGACACTACAGTACACAAAATAAAATGTTCATCGTCATCTGTAATCCTTGGATATGGAATGATAACAGTAACCTAAGATGCCTCAGAATGCATGATTTGAGTACATTAAATATTACCTTCTTCATAGGGGAGAATCCCTATGACCCCCCACCTACAAAGGAGTCAACAAGTCCAAGGCCTTCCCCACCATTATAAATCCTTTTAGTCTGGTCCTTCCATTCATGCCCCTACTAATTCCATCAGATTGGGATATGGAGGGGGGGGGGGGAGGAGAAGGGGATTCAGAATTTAGCCCACCACTTTTTAAATCCTCCTTTGCAAGTGACCGGAAATGGGTAAAGCAGTAGACTGTTAAAATTGATGTTAAATAAAAAAGAAACCATTCAAATAGTCCAACAACTGTGCCACTAAGCTGTTTACATTATAGTAAATATTTTGCTCTTGTCTGCAGTGATTTTCTCAAAGCCCAACTAAACCATTCCTTGCCAGCAAACATGAACAATTTAGAGAATGATGTGAACAACCTTTATTCACGAGATGGCATGAGTGCAGAGGAACTGTTTGGAAAAGGAGATGGAATGACCTACAAGTAAGTATATTCACTGACATGCATACCTTGAAATTATCAGGTTCTTTTTTTCATTTTTATATAACATCATGGTATTTTGCCCAAATTGTGTCATGTGTTTTCATGGTTAACATCCAATTGGAGTCTGGTACTTTACAGGCAACCTCATACAGTATCAATAGTACAGGTCTACAGTAGTCTGTTTAATGACAGTATTTTCTTGTCAATGCTGTATTTTCCTCAATAATTGCGTTAATTAAATGGTAATTTTTAAAGAAATAAAAGACATGTAAAGTTAGACTACAATTTCTGCAAATGTCATATTAAGTGGGTCTTTTGAGATCAGCTGCAAGTTTTCAGCAGAGGTATAGCTATGGCAGGATTTTGCTGAATTAAGGGTCACTTTTTGCCACCATGTTTGAATGACTGCAGTGAACTTCATTATAGCATTCGATACAGCTGAAATTTGGTGAGAGGTTTGCGTGAGTTAATTTTTCATACATGCGATCATATTTAATAAATTTGAGGTCACAAGAGGTCATTTCTGAAAATGTAAAATATGCTACTCCTAATGCTTTTGTCCAAATTTGCTGAAATGTTGTGGATATACAGTAATGTTTGAATGGTAGTAAACCAAAGTTGTTCAGGAAAAGAAATGTTGTCATCATGTGAAGGCTGTATAAAGTTTCAGTTGTGATGTACTCTTGGACAGCTCATAACTTGGTGACACCTGTGTCAAATTTAGTGGTACAGTCCCAAGAAAGTTTAACAGAACTTTTTTATACTTGAAAGTATCTTCGGATATCACCATTTAACAATTAGGGTTGGTTGATGTAGGTTCACTTCATCATTAAACTTAACCTTAAGTGTGAAAAGCCAAGGGAAGATAAGTCTACGATGAGTGAAATTTTGTGAAACGCATCACAGATAGCGAAAGGGAGCCAGATAAATGCATTATTTCAGGGAGACTGACTTGCACATGCAGAATCTGGCAATCTTGGAGGTTACTGGATCTTGTTTAGATTATTTGGGGACTTTCACAGAATATTTGTTTATGTGTTCGTTCTATTATGACATGAATGAAAACTATGAAATGTATACTGCTGGTTCTTTTTTTTGGGCAATGCAGCATCATTTATGCCTTGTACTTAAGTACAACGATCTATAGCATAAAAAAGTGTGACTGTTTAGATTCAATGACAGTCCAAACCTATGAACTTGTGATGGGGTGTGGGAGTACGTACAGTAGATGCAGAGCTGTACAGTATATATATATGGCTCTGTGTATTTGTTTTGGAGTGTATGTGTGTGCGTGCTCCCTTCTTGTAACACCGGTAACTATAAGAGTGCATCATTGGCAACCCTCATACTTGGCATGATGGTTGCCCATATTAGATAGTGACCTTATTGATTTTACTGGAGGTCAAGAGTCATCCGAAGTCAGCAGGATAAAACAATGTAAATCGTGTACGTACCTTATCTCAAGAATGGAACCATGTAGGCTACACATTTTGAGTTTAATAGACAAACCCCTTTATATGTAAGACACAAGTCATTTGACGTCAACTGGCTCAAATGTAAAAACATTGTGACCACCATAAGAATTGACACCGTTTTCTGGAGTATGTCTTACATTTTTTTGCACAAATGGATAAACTGCTCAGAAATATTGCCAATCAAAAGAGACATGTCTCAAATAGGTGCGTAGATGAGCCTTGCAACATTGCTGCTCTTGTTTTCTTCTTGCAAATGAGTTGGAAATAATGATTAATTTAAGTATGTGAGATTTGTGATTGCACTTGGTTGTCACTGTGTACAGTGCTCATTACTAAAAGTGCATGGAATTTGCATGTACATGACCAATTAGTTATGTACACTACATATAACTAATTGGTCTGCTCATACTTTTTAACAGACTACACAAATTGAAGAAGTGAAAAACAAGTAGTGTAAAGAAAACAAATTTATATCTCTTTATCTATATAAATATGGAACAATTTACTATAGATGTTCCTCTCTCTTTAAGTTTCTTCCCGCATTTGTTGCTCTGCTATTAATCGATCCATAAAGGCATTGAAGACTCGCCCCAAACAGCGTGCCGCCATCTTTAAAAAGTTAACTTTCCGTTGCTTGCAAGTGGAGTTTTTCTTGTCGCTACAAAATGCAGACAGTAATGAAACTTGATACCTTGTTATCTTTAGCTGGACCTGACATGTCCATCGCTGTGTTGTTTATACACTGTGCTGTGGGTATTGACCACAGCGGTATGTACTGACTGTCTGTCTAATTACCAATGGTAGCAAACTGTGTGTGTATTTTCTGAGATCGATGGTGGTGTCTAGCACGTTTCTTTTTGCGCGAGTCTTGACACCCTTTAAGTCTATGATTGAACTGATATCCCTTTAAAGACCTGCCAAACCGTTACCTGTAGCTATTGTGATGAAAGTATGGCACAGTACTTGTAAAGCATCAAGGAAGTATGGTCTGTGAGTACTTGTTCTACAGGAAGAGTATTAGATAAATATTATTCTGCACTTTATATCTACTGTAATACTCAACCTACCCTTAACTGTGCAAACGGAAAGTTCTAAGCCAGAATGTTGTACGTAGGTGAACGCTGAACAGGGTTTGCAGGGACTACCGACTGGATGACCACTGGAAGGAAAGATCAAATTTCTTTTCCAAAAAACCAAAACTGAGGTTCAGATCTCCAGACTAAGAGGGACAAGTGCTTTATGTTAACAATAAAAACACTGTACTGGTTCATGAATGTCTTCCAGTAGAAATTATTTTTGTCATACAACAGTACTATAACTGTTGTTGGACAACTTGTAACCTTGTTGTGAAGGCAACCTTAAAAAAAAAATGAATTATAAGTAGACCAAGTGACAACCAGCTTTCATCTCCTCAATGTCAGCATTGCTCATGAATGTTTAAGTTGTTGTACATTGGGACAGATGGGGCGAGTTGGGAGTGGGGAAGGTGTGAATTATGACTATGATATGACCCTGCCCCCCCCCCCCAACTTGAAATGGCCATAATTCAGTGTTCAGATATTCTTAACAGTTTTGAAGGATCTGAATTTTGTATAGTAAAATACATTGGTTCCTAATTAAAAATCTTTGCACTTGCACTGGAATAGGAATTCGTCCATGATTTTGCTATGCCACACCAGATAAAATATTCCCTGATTTAGATATGATGCCTTGACTGTAGCATTCTGCATGTTTGTGCAGGTACTGTAGGGATAGTAAAGGATGTAATGGAAATAATGACGTAGGACAAGTGCATGGTTTAATCATGTTTCTATTTCCTTGTGTTTCTCTTGCAGTGATTTCCTGATCCTCCCCGGCTATATTGACTTCACAGCAGAGGAAGTGGTGAGTGCTACATGTTAGATATATGTACAACATGCAAGGTATACTGTATGTACAACATGCAAGATATATGTACAATATGCAATAAAGTGATGTTACTTTTAAAGCTGTACCTTACACTGAGGTTAGATATATGTACAACATGCAATAAAGTGATGTTACTTTTAAAGATGTACCTTACACTGAGGTAAGATGTACTTGACATGCAATAGAGTGATGTTACTTTTAAAGCTGTACCTTACAGTGAGGTTAGATATATGTACAACAATAACAACATGCAATAAAGTGATGTTACTTTTGAAGCTGTACCTTACACTGACGTTAGGTACAGTATGTACAACGTGCAATAAAGTGATGTTTAAAGCTGTACCTTATGCCACTGAGTTGGAGCTGCAGTATTACATAATTTTGACCATGTGATGTGATGTATGACTTCAGGGACTAATTTATCAAAGTTTGTAAAAAGCAGTTTCAAGGCTCTCATAAAATTATTATGTTTCTGTGCACATACAAAAACTGTTATACATATTTACTCTTATATAGCAGCCTGGCTATTTTGTATAGTATTTTGCGATACCGCATAAATTATTCCCTGCATACTAGTGATGGTTCTAACTCGTGACTACCGATTAGTTGCTGTTCATTAGCGAAATATGAACTGTTCAAACCAAGTCAGAAAATTATCTGGCCCACAATTTTCACACGTAATGGTCGTTGTTTCGTATTCACCCGTCGATGTTTATGCACTTCATATATGATGGACTTACTGTTACTTCCAGAATGATCTATAAACTAACGCTTCTGGGATAGAAGTCTGCAAACAATTGCCCGTACAGTAGCTGATCTCCTACACGTACTACACGTACTACACGTAGCTGATCTCCTTGTCAATTATCATCCCACAAGATCTTAATCCCCTTGAGTTTAACTCTCCTAAATTAGATCAAAGCAAATCAGGTGTGGAGGGAAGGATTTGTTGAAATTTCACAAAGTGTACATTTCTATGATGTGTATACTGTTTTAAAGCACTACTGAAGACAAGTGGTTATTACCATATAGAGAGCTCTGTTAGGTTGAAGGGTAGCCATCTTTGGTATGTGTGAATGCTACCGGGCATTGTCACAAGGACAAAAGTTATAATCAAATGCAAAACATGGCTGAAGACTCGCACCCTCCCTATGGCCTACCCATCCCGATGTATCCATGTGAAAGAGGGGGGGGGGGGGAATTAACATATGAAAAATTGTTTTAACCTAAGATCCGAATCTGAGTAGAATTTTGGTGTCCTTTCAAGCCTAGATTTAGCTAGGCCTCAATGCCTGTGTCATTATCCCACAGTATAAACTGTACTGTAGGAAGCTTCACATTTGAACACAGCTTGAATGTAGAATATATGACTTGGAAAAGTACACTTGTCTATTTTTTGTTGTTGAATGTAAGGATTTTGTTCAATTTTCAATATTGCTTGACCGGTCTGATATAGTTATGAAAAGCGATAAACATCAAGATCCAATATTCTTTTCTTGGCTGATGATTCAAAACGGATGCAGTAATTATTGAGCTCTTTGTTTGTTGTAAACTGAAAACTGTAGCTTTTTGTTCCATATCTAGGTATATAGATTATATGCCATTATTACTTACAAGTAATTAACCCCTGCAAGTTGTACTGCATGCTCGTTTTCATTGATAGTACTGTTTTCATTCGGCGATACTGCACAAATATTGTTCCCATTCCTGTTGTGAGGATGCATCCATCGCTTTCTAAAAGTGTATGTACTGTACATTGGAGCAACATCTCTGATTTGGTTAAAAGTTTACATGTATATAGCTGCGATTTTGAAATCGTAATGAGTTGGAAAATCAAGAACAGTGAAAAAACTTCCAGCCTCCACAGGGGTTTGAACCCGGGCCTCCCGCTTTATATGTGGACACCCTAACCACTAAACTATAGGCGCTAATTGTATGTCCAGAGGTTCGAAACCGGTAAGGAAGGTCGTTATTCCACTGCAGGCGTTGGTCACCTGTATTGAACAATACTATACTAGTTCTGTTTTGGTGACATATTTTGCCTTATTCTAGAGATCAAACATGATGCTAACCAACTCGAAAATCATTTGTGATTCCTAAAGCCAGAACACACATACACATATATGTACATATATATATATATACGAACACCCAGTATACTACAGTACCAAACCTGACATTGACATCATTTGGTAATGAGATAGGCAGTTCCTTACAATACAGAACATGACTTCACCTTGGCAAAATCCATCTACAGTACTATTGTACCTACAGCAGCTCCCTGCAGTTCAGACATGTCTTAGCCATTCAGCATTGTTGATAAGGTGTCTGTTGACTTAATTTAATTTCTTTTGTGAGGATGATCAAATTCAAGATTCCCAGAAGATGCAGTGCTGCTATGACAACCAATTTGCTTGATGAAATTGAAGTGGTAATATTCTGTTAGAGGGATTAAAATGACCCTACTTAAAATTCAACCTTCTTTAGATGCATTACTGTACATGTATACTATTTTGAAATGCAAGTGGGTAATACACCAGCAGGTACAGTATGTGTGCACAGTTAAGGAAGTCTTAACAGGTTGTACAGAGAACTGTACTGTGACATGTATTGTGAATCATCACTGTCACGTGACATTTTGAAAATTGTAAATGAAGATGTGATATTACAGTAGTACATCGTCAAATCTGAAAACGGTTGGTAATTGAAAAACTGTAGATACTGTAAGAAGTAAAGGAGATGTTGCACTGTATACAGACCTATTTCAGCAGATTATTGAAATTATGAAATTATATATTATGAAATGAAATATATGAAACTTATTACTATATTTATGAATATGAAATTATTAAAATGTTGAAATTATTGAAATTATGAAAACTGTAAAGCTGGAATTTGCTCTGTTCAATGTAACTTGAGTGGTACAGTGTGAACAGTTAAGGTGAGGGTTCATGGACAGTCCTGGGATTAAAGGTGTCATCCTTATCACCGGATACCGCCTTTTATCATACAATTTTTTTATTGATTTTGACCACATCAGTCGCAGTTACAGACCTTTGATTTACAGTTGATAAGTACAGTATTAATATGTACACAACAGTAGATATAGCAACCTGCCAGACTATGTTCCTACTGTACATTTCTTATTAACTCATGATGTCATGTTTATAAACTCCTATTAATAACAAAAACAGGATTATATAAATATATATTCTGTTGTTTTCTTTCTAAAATTTTGCTGGTGTTAGAAGATGTAGAAGGCAATATAGTATTGTCGCTAATAAGAAGTGAAATATTGTATTATAAACTTCACTCAGTAAATTCATAAATCTCATAGAGTACAGTGGTTATAACTGTGAAAGAGCTCGAGGGTTAGCCCTCTGATATACCAGTATCATGTTCTCTAGCTTGACCGTTGGACTGCTTAACACATTCAATTAAAAAAAAATCAACATTTCTGTTTACAAAATGCAGAAGTTTTGCATTGATCTGTTATTGCAAATTAATATCATTTTCAGACCTAACCTGGGTGCATGTTATTATTAAAAAAATGGATAGAGCCTTTCAAACGCTCACAATATTTGTTATGCACTCGTGACCAGCTTCCTTGCAAGCAGTATATATTAATATTGCTTAAGTACTGAACAATAGCAGTGCTGTACTGTTATTAATATACAGTGAAGTACAGTGTTGCATCTGTTCACTCTCTTGGAAATCAGCCAAGTTTTACGCAAAATGAATCGTGCTGCAGTCCCCAAACTTTTCTGTGATTTCTCATACTTGTAGGTCTGTCTCTCTAATAATAGGTCAGTCAGTTGTGTCATTCAAGAAAATAAGAAAAAGTAAAATATGACTGCTTCACTTTTGTCTGTTTTGGAGTTTTCTTTTTCATCGTAGCCATTTTTCTTTATACAGCGATGCTTCGTTCATAGTACGGTGTAACAGCATTTTACATAATAATTGCTAATGGATGTTTGAAAACGATGCTTCTTACAGTTTTTACGTTTAAAGAACTTAATTCAGACCTCAGCTAAAGGTACTCTAAAAATTATGCTCTTTAGTTATCCTCCCAAGTGGCTGAAGACATATATTCAAGGTCTGAAAATGAATGTATTGTAGTTAAAATTGACAAAGACTGCTGTCAAAGATTGCCGTAAAAGGATTACGATATATTATTTATAGGATTCTCATTATTTGTATACTAATGAGTTAAATTGTTCAGTGAACAAGTTTTATAATCTAATAAGAAATGAACAATCCAGGTGATGAATTAGACATAAACCACAGAAGGCGCATCACTTTAATTGGCAAGTCAAAGATTCTCTCTTCTCATTAACTGTGACCTCGACCTTCTTGCAGAGCCGTGGGTCTTTGCTGAATGAAGAAAAAATGCACAATCCAATTGGAGAAAAGTACGAAGCTAAAGAACCTGAAAAACTTGCATCAACATCGCTCTCAAAATTCTCCTTTTACAATACATATTTCCTCTGTTTCTTTCTACGCTCTGATGTAGTACTGTTACTGTATGCTTTGACCTAACCTTCTTTCTAAATATGTGTGAGATGTACTAAATTTAAATTTGTCAGATACACTTAGTTTCAAGAGCATGAAATGACCATCTGCCAAGGTAATATAATTTTGTCCATGAAGCGACTTCTCGATTGATGTTTACATCAAGGCACACTTACAGTACTCTGTTGTATCAATTGAGATACATGTACAGTCTGTTGAAGCTGCATAAATTTGGTCTTGTAGCTCCTAAATTTGGTTAATACCATACAATACTAATTGACCATCAAGGAGGAAAGAAGAAGGTACTTGAAGAAGAGCATCAAAAAATGAAGGCCATCAATCTTGTTAGGCCAAAGTACCAAACATTGCAACGTCAGAAACAGCGAAATTTGGGATTCCAAGGCTTCAAAAGGTTTGGCAATTAATGCCAAATCTTAAATGCCAAAATTAATGTTAAATTTTGTGGGACACAATTTTTTTTCTATTGAACTAAACAGTTTATAAAACTTAACAGTACATAACATGCTAACATTGTAAGAAGCAGTCAAGTTGTAATTGTACTGTAAATTCACGTTTCTACTGTGTAGTAGTGCAGGTACATGCAAAGTGATGAAACTGCTATTCAAGTGCAGAGATGTATAGCAGTTTTTGTACACAGCAGTATTTTATTATAACGGGCAAAGTAAGGAGTCATTAAAAGTACTGCTACAGGAAAAATATGAACACAATTTTGAATCATTCCCGAGTATTTTCATTGCATGCATGCATGCATGCATGCTGGGATATCCGGTTATACTATACTATGCATTCAGTATGGCCTTGTTCACATTTAAGAACCCAAGGGCGATTATTGATATGAAGTACGTAAGGAGGATCAACTAGTTAAGAACAAGACGCATTCACATTTAATAACACCTCAGTTTCGTATATGAAGTTCACTTGCGAGATTAATATACAGTACTGCGCAGGCGTGAAAAGGTCATATCAGCTGTTTACATTTTCCCTGTGCTTTCAATGCCACATGTGCTGTACTAGTACGTACTACTCAGTACACCACTGCGCTGCAACGTTCAATCATCGCACATAAACAGTAAGTATACAAACTACTCCGTACCACTACCATTATCACAACAAGTTAACCCAGATTAGAATTTCTTCAACTCTTCAAATGGATGCCCGAACCATCTTGCTAGTCAGTGTTTTACTGCTGATGTCAAATTTGATGCTGGACTGTCGTTCAGTGTGTTTTCTTCTCACAACCTTTGCGGTTGCCTTTCAGCAGTATTGGTGGAATCGGTTCAAAGAAAATGAAACAGTTCACGTATAGCATCGTTTGGTACAAACGAACACACTTATGTATTGCACGTTCAAAAATACCCGCCCAATTGCAACTGGATAGAGTGGATATTATATAACTTAACGGGAAATCTCGGGTCATAATTAAGTCCGCGACCGTTCACATAACATTTATTAACAATGCAAGTGGGATTGAAGAAACCCCGAAGAATGATTATTCTTAAGACCGCACGCGTCCTTGAAGTACGCATTCACTCAAAGGGAATTAAACGCCATTGCGGACTTGAAGTACGGGTGCGTTCTTAAGTGTGAACAAGGCCCATGTGTACATTGAGTACATTCGATGCGTACATGCATGGTGGGATATACGGTTACATTATACTATGCATTCAGAATATGTACACTGAGTACATTAGATGCATGAATGTATGGTGGGATATCCGTTTACACTATACTATGCATTCTATATGTGTACACTGATTACATTAGATGCATGTATGCCGTATGGTGGGATATCCATTACACCAGGGGTGGGCAACCTTTTTGAATGAATGGGCCAGATGTAAGGAGTGAAAAAGTGACTGGGCCGCACCTAACTAACGACCTGCTGTTGATTTCAAACCTTTGATTCCGAGGACTTTCAAGCAATAGGTGTGTGCACTTATTCTGTATTCCCATAAACATAATGTCAATACAGTACAGTTGATAATTAATGGGGATGATAGGCCTACCTGACAGCATCAATAGTGCCGATAAATTCTATGCAGCTAGCACGTTTTTTGTGATGATGTAAAATAGATTGATTTTTTTCCTTTTTCTTGAGACATTATCACGGGCCGCAAAAAATTAATGGCGGGCCGCACGTTGCCCGTGGGCCGTAGGTTGCCCACCCCAGGTTTACACTATACTATGCATTCAGTATGTGTACACTGAGTACATTAGATGCATGCATGGTGGTATATCTGCTTAAATACTATTTTATATGCATTCAGTATGTGTACACTGAGTATTGTTAACAGTAACTGTATATAACAGTTAGTATGAGGTTGTACAGTATGTACTGTAGTTACAGTACCCAGACTAAACAGGGAATACATTAAAGATTTAAATCTTAAATTTTTTATTTTTTTTAAATTGGTGATATAAATGCTCAATCTTCAATATAGAATATGATCTGTTAATTGAGTCAATCAAACTGGTACAATTGACAAGGAAGAAATATGGCATCGATTTCAGAGGATTGTGACTGAAAGCAAGTTCACTGCATTAAATCACGTGGATTAAAGGTTAATAATTTTATTAAATAAGGAGTAATGAAATTTAAGATGAAGGCAATGCACAGTATCTACTGTAAAGGTAAGTGATATCCAGCAATGAATGCATATCATATAGTTTGCTAATAATTACACAAAGTTCCTGCAAAATGCAGCTTTGAAGTGGTATTACAGTTCTATATATTTTAAGCTAAATTAACTTTGTTCAAAGCTCAGATTGTGGACTGAATATTTTGTCAACATTTTTGTGATTTTTCTTAAAGTTTTGGTAGAGTGCACAGCAGGCTAAAAGCAATCATAAACATACTGCAGCTGATGTTGCAATTTAATGTGTATGAAAAGATTGAAATCTGTGACAAATTTTGGCAGGTTAAAATAATGAGAAGAGGATATCAATTATAATTTATTTTGTCATCATCTTTCAGGATTTGTCATCAAAGCTGACGAAGACGATTCAACTGAAGGCTCCTCTGGTCTCCTCACCGATGGATACCGTCACAGAATCTGCTATGGCTATTGCAATGGCTGTAAGTAATAATGGAAAAATGGTCACTTTAGTCATGCTAGATGGCTTTCTTTGTATGCCCAATTGATCATGACTTGGGGAGGGGGAGGGGAGGGAGATGCCTTGAATATTGCTTAAATGATGTTGGAAGAAATTTCAAGATAAGGTACATATTTTGTTTACTCACATTACTTGCAGCAGAGATGATGTTGTGGTTGAAGGATTGGGTGAAAGGTGGGGGAGGGGGAGGGTGGGGGAGTGTGATGGGGATGACGGGAAATGGTATGATTGAAGAAGGGGGAGGTATTAGACAGATTTGGTTCCTTCATAAAGAATTGCATGAACAGGTAGTGTCATCAAGCAAGAAATGATGCTGACGCATTGTAATGTGCTGTATTAAACTCAGTTATTTGACCCCCCCCACCCCACCCATCCATATCCCACCTAACTCAAAGTCAACCTATTGCTCTTTCACCACTGCTATAAGTTTCAAGACTGTATGTTTTCTGCCTCGGAGCCTAAAATCCATTCCTCTTTGCAGCTACATATCTGATTCCCGAGGAGAGTTTACTATAGTAATACTGTGCATTACATCATAGAGTAGCTCTCGATGTCTGTGTTAAATTAGAGAATTTACTATCGTAATACTGTACATTACATCGTACAGTGGAGTTTACTATCATTATACTGTACATTACATCATACAGTACCATCTCATTTCTGTGTTAGATTACAGTCGTCCTGAATAGTACAGTGCTCTGTTAGAAGAGCCGATTTGTTTCAAGAGTTATCGGCTACTGAATGAATTACCCTCTAAAATTATAGTATTTGACAAGGTAAAGAGGTGTGCGTTGCCTAAGAATGTGCTGGTACTGTATGTGTTGTTATCTCCATGGTAGTCCAATATGCTGGAACAGGTGCATGCCTAGTCTGTATGGTAGGATGTATACCGTTGGTGCCATTTACACTCACTTAATCGAATGCATGCTGTTAATTTAAGATCGATGGTACATTAAAAGTGCTCTGAGAATTTCCTCCGTACTTCTCAGCGGCGGAATGTGCTCAAGGTTTATCCGGGAGGCACACACGAGGCGCATAGTCAATAGGCAGTGTGGGAGTTGCTTATTTATACGTAGCCATAACCCCCTGGCCTGTCTAGATACCTTACCATGTAATATTATTATGTATCATGGCACGCTGGATATTTGTCACTCTTTGTCAATTTTCTAGGTTGAAACAGAGGTGAATGTCTTTTTTGTTTTTCAATGTTAGTTAATATCACCACCAACCTCACAAAAAATAGGCATGCCGATGAGAAAAATGTCTTCAATTTGTTCCATCAGTGTCACAACACACGTTTGATACTGTACATAGCAAAATTATAAATAGAAATTAAACATCAACATTTCACTGTAGTGTACACAGTACTGCAGGGGAATAATTTATCCGGGGATCGGATTGCAAAGTGCTATGAAAAATACAAAATACATAATATTTTGTAAGGGAATGTTCTGAGCCTTCAAAACTGCAATGCAAAATTCAAGCACTGATTTATTCCTTGTACTGTACAGTAGAACTGTATAGTGATGTCATAGCTCTATAAATGTAACTACTTAAAGGCATTGAAGGATCTCCCCAAACCGTGTGCCGCGCTCTGAAAAAGTGAACTTTTTGTTGCTTGCAAATGACGTTTTCTTCTTGTCGCTACAAAAAGCAGACAGTAATGAAACATGTTACCTTGTTATCTTTATCTAGACCTGAGATGTCCACGCTGCTATGTACACTGTGTTGTGGGTATTGACTGTAGCTGTATGTATTGACCGTACACTAGTGTCTAATTACCGACGGTAGCAAGCTGTGTGTATTTTCTGGGATCAATGGTGGTGTCTAACACTTCTGTTACACCTCATTCGAAACTAGGTCAAATTACCGGCATTTGACGTTTCTTTTTACGCGAGTCTTCACCACCCTTTGAATCTGAATGTATGATACCCGTTCTTTAAAAGGCGATAAATTACCTTGGACATTA
This sequence comes from Apostichopus leukothele, assembly GCA_010014835.2. Taxonomy (NCBI): domain Eukaryota; kingdom Metazoa; phylum Echinodermata; class Holothuroidea; order Aspidochirotida; family Stichopodidae; genus Apostichopus; species Apostichopus leukothele. The sequence continues at coordinate 16,681 of JAAAKB020290887.1, forward strand.
TATTTCGGTCTGAATAACGCCATTGTATATACCTGACTATAATGG
>JAAAKB020290998.1:0-16700 GCA_010014835.2 Apostichopus leukothele
ACTTACTTTTACACATTCTCTTACACAGGCTCTCTAATGGATAAGCAGTTTGCTAACAGTTTTATTTTATTTTTATTTAGATACTGTAACTGTATAATATGGGCATAGCAAGCAGTAGAATTGCTCCCTCCTTGTTGTGAGAGATTGTCTGTCTTTCTTTTTTAAAGCGACATCTAAAATATCATGTTTATGCAAAGAGGCTCTGCACATCCTTGATAGCAGCATAACTGTCAGAGGTTGAGCCAAAACTTTGAACACAATCTCTGATGTTAAAAGTACCTTTCAACCCTGGCTCTAACGGACATTTTAGGCCAATTTGATCAGCCATTTTCATTATTTCTTTTTCATTATTCTATACTATTGGTGTCTGCTATGTACTCCCTCCGTAATATGTCAACAACCTGGCACACATATGAAAAACAAAAATCAGATTTTTTTTGTCCTTTGAAGATTCTTTTATTTCTGAATATTATTCTCATATACAGTAGAATAGAATAAAATGCACAGATAGTCAATGCACCATAATAAAGCTAACCAATGCAAGCATTAAAAGATAACAATTATACCAACATATAGTAAAGGGGGGAATGACAGCCTACAAAGATTTGGTCACCATGGATGACAGGAGAAGGCGATCTTGTAGACATGAAAGGATAACTGTCTTGTGGTCTTTGATGTTGGCCAGGGTAAACAATCCCCACAGCAACAGAACCAAACATCTCATTATATCTGTATTCAAAATGCACATCACATATCTTACAGGTACACATCATTGGTCAAATTGTCTCCTGCCAATTTGGTTCAAAGAATATCAGTTGCATGAGGTTAGTATGATCAAGTACCTAGGGAACAAACTGTATGTACATTATAATGCTGTCAAATAAATAACACTTACACCTGAACACTTGATCTGAGATAAACACGAAGAAGATAGAAAAACAAAACCCTATCAAATGACATTGCACTTTTCTATGGTAATTCTTAGCATTGTTCAAGAACAAAGGCTTTGTCATCTATAAATGTTTCTTAATTGGTTATAATCATCTTTTGTACTTAATGCTTGTTTTGATTTACGGTCATTTAACTATTACTGATGGATAAAGCGCTGTCTACTAACTTTCATATTTACAAATTAATGAATAACACACACTGATAAGAGAAGTCAACAGAACCTGTGTAAGTTGTTGGACATATGTAGACACTTCTAACACTGTCCTGGTTGGTTTACATTTGAAACCATGTGTCTAACCAATGGATAGGTACGGTCTCAGATGTACACCAAGCAGGACAGTTTTGTCCAAAGAGGTATGGTATTTGACCAGTGTAAACTGACCATGACATGAGTGTCCACCCAAATACCTATGGATGCAATGGACTGTGACATATGTGTCCACTGATGTATGGTCTGTGGTAAAGACCAACAGTGACGTAAGCGTCCACCAGCAGACAGGTTTGTGGTCTACAGTTTACTCTCATATCTTCCAGAATGTATGAAGACAATCATGATGACAGCCTCATAGGCACCCAACACTCACATTACAAACTATATCAATCCTATCCACTTGATTACTGTTGGATCACAATTATCAGTACTACAAACCCAAAACTAAGAATGGATAAATGTTCAATATACATAACCATATAAAAGTCTTCAACTACACGTTTCATTCAAAAGGCAAGAACCAGTAATACATATTAATTGATATATATATACTTGAAAACAGACTGAACTGTGACATTAACCAAGTGGCTAGATGCTAGCAACTACTTAACTTTCATATCTTGCTTCAACAACCACTTAACTGTAATATCTTGCTTCAACGATTACTTAACTTTAATATCTTGCTCCAACAACCACTTAATTTTAATATCTTGCTCCAACAACCACTTAACTATAATATCATGCTCCAACAATTACTTAACTTTAATATCTTGCTCCAACAACCACTTAACTTTAATATCTTGCTCCAAGAACCACTAAACTTTAATATCTTGCTCCAACAACCACTTAACTTTAATATCTTGCTCTAACTTGAGGAAAAAGTTTGAACTAATTTCCTCCACATTTCACATCGTTGTTCAACTTTCTCAATACCTCTCTGGATCAGAGGATGACTCCATCTTTAGGTCATATGTAGTGTTAACCGATTTCAGAAACATTGATTAACTTTGGCCATTTCAATACCTTACCACAAGTCTCCCATTGCTGGACAGTGAAGGAAGAAGATGGCCCAAAGATATCGAGGTACTGAGTAAAATTGAAACCTTGCATGGCATCCCGAATATTCAGTTCCAGTGAAGTATCCAGTGAAGCCTCATGTCAGATTAACAAGATACATGATAACATGAGAGCAGAGTGTTACAAACTCCCTGTTTAACACCTTTACCTGCTAACTTTATTGGAGGACTTTACTGTGAGACTCATCTCACAATAGAATCTACAAATCTCAAATGTATGCAAAAATCTCAAAAAGTGAAAACAATAGTTAAGCAGATTAACATGAAGCTGTGGATATTTTTTCACTGTTAGAATGTCAAACAACGAATATAACTTGACTTTAGAACCTACCGGGTTTTGGGCATCGATCACTAGTATTTTTTCCTAGTATCTGCAGTCTGCAATTTTACATATTTTGAGGTTGGCAGTTTTGTATCACCAACATCTTTAATAAGATCATTAGAGAATTCAAATGTGCTAATTGTCTCTGCTTATATACTGACAATTTATCAAGAAACTCAAAGATCCAACTCCTAGCCTCATAACTTGTCCCATTGCAAGGGTTTATTTGTCAATATAATTAATCCTGTCCACTTGTTATGTTTTGTGGAACTAGGGCTCATCAGCAGTTGTAATCAGTGGTTCAAGTCAATGCAATGATTTCATCTAACTTGAACAACATCCGAAACCATGCCTTGCTACAGTTGGCAATAGAAAAATACAATTAGTTTGTAACAGTCAAGCCTCCAACTTCAAACATATCACAACATCTTTGTACTTACTTTCAGGACTTGTACCTATCAAAGATTATTGCAAGCATTACATGTATATAAGCAATGAAACAATTGATTCTTTGAGTAAATAAAGATTAAAGACATCTTTCCAAGTTTTAGAGAAGAGCACATATCTATCCTTCCTTGTCACCTCCTTAGTGTGTAATCAGAGCTGTGAATCAGCCAATGTAACTAACATTCACTTGCAGTTAGTTACTGGCCTATAAAATAACTTACAAATGGCTATTCAGCTATTACTCCAGTTCATCTCAATTACATGTCTGTTGTGGTTCCATGACTAATAGTTACTTTCATTACACTAATTAAATGACATATCACATGTTAGTAGCAACATCCCTTGAAACTCATACTAAAGTCAACTTTGTTACCTTAGGTTCCCATACTTGGTGTGGATCTAGAACCACTAAAGCTGAAAAACACGCAAAAAAATAGATTGAATCACATAATGTTACTAACTTTGTACCTTACTATGCCTTACCTGTTAATAAGTGTAAGTTTGCCGAATACTGGTTATAATTTACCCCTTACCCTAACTAATGATTCTTTTAAAGTATCTCAAAACAATGAAATGTGATGATCTCTTTCTGAAATGATATATGTCAATTCACTGCTTGTTTTATAACTACAAAGCAAAAGAAATTCTAAATTCTCCCCTGGTTTACTAGCAGGCCACCAACAAGACCTTGGAAACTGAGACAGCAGCAGCACTTTTGTTTGCATGGGAGTGTTGTTAGAAATGTAATGCAAGCAAACAGGTGTAACTAGGGTAGTACAAGTCAGCTCAATCTGAGAATTAGTTACTATCTGACAGCTTCTATCAGGCTGGAGAAGAAGTCTTACCAAAAAATGTCAGTAACATGAAGAAAGATAAAAGAAAAAGGCACATGAATGTACAAAATACCAATGTATAGAAGCAAGAAATAGACAAGAAAATGAGAATTTAAGCTACAAAAAGACCAAATTATTAAAGGAATGATCTCATTAAATTAACCACCGATACAAAACTAGAAACTACCATTAGACATAAAAAAAGACTCTTCCATACATATTTAGCAAAGATGATCGTTGATTGCAGCAAAGACATCAAATGTTAGAAAATTGTTTCCAGTGGTGTAATTTTTTCGTTGATCAAGGAGAGTCACTGTTATGGTTAACCTATTTAATTTACTGTAACTACTTGCAATCCTACAAACATCTGTTAATATATTATCACATCTCTTGACGAAATAGCTTTCATGATGTTATTGTTAATTTATAAAACTTGAAGTTTAACTAAGAAAATGGCAAACAAAATGATAAAATTCACTGATAAAAAATAAAACATTTTCTGCCCTCCTTAAAGAAATATGATTACTGAGCAACCGCTACAAAACTATAAAAGTTCAATACGCAAGCAAGCTGCTGTGTAAAATAATAATAGCTGGTTGTGCATCACCTTTACACCTAAGTATTTGAATAATTCAAATGAATCAACCTTCAAGCACCATTTCAAATGGGAGTGTTAAACTTCAAATCATCAGTAATAACCACTACTCATTCCAACATGATCTAAATAAAGGAAAATAAAACATGGCAGGCAAAGCAACTCACAGTAAGGAATTATCCACAAAAATGTGTCTGAACAATTGTAATTTAATGTAGAAATACAATTGTATGCCAAGCAAGAATTTTCCAAAATTGAAAAATCAGTATTTAAATTTTCCAAGGCAAGTAATATGATTTTTGTTTCAGGTTTACAAAGATGTTATACTCTGCTAGTATTTAGAACATAAATGTATGTAATGGGTAGTCAAGTTGTGGAGTGGATAACTGCTTTCAACTTTCAGTATTTCACAATGTTTCATTTACCAAGTAGCAGGGAGGGGGGAATGTGAAACAGGGACATAAGAAAAAAATTGGCAAAAGAATAATAAATAGATATTATTTTTATGATGCTGGATAGGCTATTTGTTTTTTACTATGGTACCTTGTGTTCTGCATCAGAGAAGGTTTTCCTCATAAGTATATTTTTTGCAAACTTGATAGGATATAAACAGTTAGGGACTATTCGTTACTGAGCAATTCATTGTTTAGAGCAAGGGGACTTCACTAACCTTGAAATAGCTTAAACACTGGTCAAATTACCTAGTAATATTGGGAACATCCACTCTTAATTCAGTCTTGACATGCTCAAATCATCAACTGACTTACCTAAGTGAACAATACTATTCAAATGTACATGTATCTGCATAGTTGCAAAATAGATTTTCAAGGCTAGTATCAAACACCTTGAGATGTACCTTTGCAACATAAATCAAACTGCGAAAGTTTAAGTTCAATAACGACAATAAGGAAGCAGGGATGGAATCCTTCTTATGAGACACACATATCCCGCATATCCTATATGGCTCAACACCATGGTCATACATATCAAGTTTCACCCAAAATTATTGATATCACTGGACAAGTGTTATGAAAATTAATGTATCAATTAAACTGTTTCTAACTTGAGCTTCACTTTGCATAATTTCATATAAAATATTCAACTAACCAACCAATCATTGCTTGTTATTTTTTAACTTTGATTAACATAATGTCACACTTGGATACAACAACACTGTACATAATGGAACCCTACTGTTGAACAGGCAAGTTTGGCAGTCTTTTTTACTTAAAAAAAAGGGGGGGTGGGATAAATCTTAGAAACTTGCCAAATGTTTTGTCTCTTCCATTTTACTTAAGTTATGTTTATAGTATTGATTATAAAATGAGAACCTTCCTATAAACATCGCATACTCGTGGAGGTCAAAGCATCAGTATATCTGTTGTATACATGTGCATCTTCTAGTTAAGGTCTTCCTTCCATACACGATAATGCATGTAGCCTTGATAGGTCTGCGAAGGCAGAATGGTATTGATTTTGTTTTCTTGATTACTTTTGAAAATACAACGATGATGTAATGAAATGTTACAAATTTAGAAACCCAATTGAAAGTTTTGAATATGTGAATAAGATGTTTTAGGTAAGTTCCTTGTCATAAGGTGTTCAGCCTGGCATCGGATAACTGGTTATCAACTCATTATCAACACTATGCCAATGTCCTACACACACAGTAGTAGCTCCCATCTCCACTTTACAACAGACAAGAGGGATATTGTTGCCTTTTAATGTTGCCTAAAGGAAAACCAACACTATTCGTTAAGCAGAACACACACTGTGTACAGATATTGGGTAGCATCAGATATTGTGATATTGGGTAGCATCAGATATTGTGATATTGGGTAGAATCAGATATTATTATATTGGGTAGCATCAGAAATGAAAATAGAATACACTAATACAGAGAATATTATCACTTCAATGTAGCTTCATAAGCATCCTTTAAGATACTTGGTCAACATACCTTACAAATGTAGCATGACCTCGAGTCTATGTAGCTATGGCAACAGCCTGGTTAACATCTTCAATATTTCATATTTGCTTAGTGTGTGTAAAACCTAAACCTTACTGTACCTTGAAACCTTGCCGATATGAAGTGTTAGTTGCACACAATAGCTAGCAGTTTCCACCCTTAACAACAGATTTTATTTCAGGTTGACTATTATGAACAGAAAAGCCAGAGAGAAACACAGGACTACTTGCAAATTATGAAACTAGCCTGTACTTCTTCCTTGGGAATGTTCCACTGTACGGTATCTGTAGCACCAATCTCAAGAGAGTGGTCTACAAATGTTATACTTACAAAACCACCTTAATATTGGCCGCCCCTGCAAGTCCAACATTTATGTATATATTTGTGTTAGTTGTAGATCTATTTCATGAATGAAGCTCCACCACTGGGGTCACACTGAAGTAATCGTACTATGGAAGGGTCTGTTTTCGCCCCTTCGATAAACTCCGCCAAGGATAATTTGCCATCCACATTTTTATCCATCTGTCTAAATATCTTGTCCGTTCTCTTTTCAGGAGTCGATTCATCATCAGGCATCTTCATAACTGATCCCACCATTTTGTATATAGCCTATGAAAGAAAAAAAACATACACTTTTGGTCAATGCACAACAAATCAATACATCTACATATGGCTATTACTACCGGCACATTAACTGCTGGTCTTCTACTGCTAGGCTTGTACAGTAAATTTGTAAAACCGTAGCTCAAATGTATTAATTCTATCAGTGGCACAGAAGCAATACATTACTAAATTAAATTGTGCCTGCTTCTCTGTTTGCCTACCCAATGTCAAAATATTGACATATCTATGAAAGTAAACAAACCTGTTTTTATCAAACATGATAAAAATGTATTTGATTACAACAGTGATTGAAATCAACTACAATATGGAAAGATTAAATACTGAACTGAAATGAGTAAGATAGAATATGTCTAGATGTTTGATTCAACTTAAATGGGAGGTGGTAACTTTACATTTTAACCATCAACCTTGAATATTAAAGCTTTAGGGACTGTTACAAAAGTAACAATTTAATACACAAATTTCAATCACTGACACCAAAGGAAATCACCTGCAAAAAGGTTATACTAAATTCACACAATTTAAGATTGCCAATACCCTGTCGAAGAGGAAAGCACTTAAAGAAGGTCACCTCAATCACGTGCTACTATGTGAGGTAAAGTCCAATGCCAGGACAGTAAAAACTTGCCTTTCCTCTAAAATATCACTTAAAATATCTTTTAACCAGAAAACCAATGGGCGTAGTGACTGCTCACCACAATTAACATGAGAACATTTCATGTTCAGTAAATTTCATTGCACAAAAATGTTGATCGTTATTTACTGTACTTGCAGTGATAGGCAAGGCATATACATACACACAGGCCATCACCATATACTAAATTCCTCTTCGACAAGGCATGAAAAAGTGACTGCATTACACTAACCCGGACAATTTCTAGCATTTCATCCCTGGATATGAAACCATCTCCATCCAGGTCATACATATTGAAGGCCCATTTCAGTTTTTGGTCAATCCTTCCTCTGGATGTTACACTAAGTGCACAGATGAATTCTCTAAAGTCGATCGAACCGTCCCCGTTTGCATCAAAGGTGCGAAATACATGTTCTGCAAATCTGGAGGCATCACCATATGGGAAGAAATTGCCATAAATCTTTTTAAATTCATCCACTGTGAGGTGACCATGGGGACAGTCTGTTGACAAAAAGAGAGAAAAACCAGAAAACAAATATGGTTAGTGGTTACGATATTGTGGAACAGTGCTGTTAAACTCTTTTCTCCAATTTTGTGTGTGTAATATTTCTGAGTGGCAATAGCCCTCACCAACGGTTCTTACGCACAATAACTTTCTCTTCCAGGTAATTCCTTGTGTGCTATTCACAAACACAGGCACATATCACAAAGGATAACATCACTTAGTCTTCAGTCAAACTATCTAATTTCACAATTATTTTAGGGATATCAAAACCCTACTGTAGTTGTATTGATACTTGCATTACATTTGTGATTTAAATATATATAAACTGTATAGTTTTGACCTCCTCATCACTAGTATCAGTTTACAAGTATCAGTTTATAGTCAAATGTGTTTGTCCCTACATCCACATAGACATAGAACAGAGAACAGTTTTGATTATCTAAAGTACCCATTACAACCAACTACCAAACAATATTTATTCTATTTTATCAATATTATAGAAACTACCATACCAATAGTTAGCAAACAAAGCAAGCTTTATTACTTGTGTACTTCTTAGCAAGACCATGCTTGCCACCATCCAAATGCTGACTGAATGTGTTTATTATAGATGCTATAGAAACCAGTACACTACTTCCATATTCACAGCTGGCTTCTATACTTTGGCACTTCCCTATTATAGACTTGCTTCACAACTTCAAAATATGGATCAATATTTTCCACATCTAGAGCTTCATTCATTTTTTTCCACTTAGGTGAGTATTGTACTTCAAGGCCTCCATGGTCTGGTATCTTTGACACCAATGGAGTATTACACATCCACTCATAACTTCCAAGGAGAAGTTGAACTCAACCCATAATTTCCAAATCATATAGTGTTTGTAAAATAATTGTCTGAACTGCAAATTGAAAGTGGTTACTTAAAACAATACCACTCATTATTGAGTAAGAGTAAAGGGGTCAACAAACTAAATTGCACTGGTAAACAGTGGACTTCACTTAACAGTATATATACTGTGTTATTTCCTTTCACCACCATGGTACATGTAGCTTACAGGGACCCAGAACATACACCAAAGTATGCATGCATGAACAGTGCAGAGTGGCGCCACAGAGTGTTTACCCTATGTCAGTCTCAGCTTGAATTGTTCATAACTATGAGAGATAATCATATTTTTGGAACAACATTTGAATCAGGTGACTCACTTACAATGTACAAAGCTACCAGCAACTGTGTTTACTACTGTAGTTCTTGTGCACAGGTAAAGCCTTCTTTTCACTGCTATTTCCAGTTTAACTCCCCATTCCTGTCAACTCCCCTTCCCGTCAAACGTAAACTGCCATCAGACCCAAACATTTGTCACACATCATTCCCTGAAAGATCACCTTTCATACTTCAATTTGATACCTTTCACAAACATGCTATCTTTCAGGTTTGTTTATGCCTGTCCCTAAACAGCTAAAACCTGAAAATTAGTGACTGGTTTTGGTATTAAGATCAGGGAGGGCCAGTTATAAGGCTACATGGTAAATTGAAGCACACATACATTGGAGACAGCTAAGAGAGGAATGAAGAAAATGCAGTATATTTCAAATCTTACAAAACAGACATTTGATAAGATGGCCAAACCTTACAAAGGCATCCGATAGGTTTATAATATGTTAGGTGAGGAGCATCGGTGTATATAGAAATCTGGACTAAAGCTGCACGGTTTTGGCTGTAATGAAAACCTGTTTATTCGAAAAAAACAGTTTTTTGTAACATACGAATGCTATGTAAGCAAACTGATTGTCTATGTGACAAAGTTTTCTTCTACCCCCAAAGGCTTGCGTACTTGGGCATGACAATAGGTATTCATTGTATTTGCAGCCATATGTTATATATTTTAGAGGAAGTTGCATAATACTACGATGAAAACAAGTTTTAATTTGATGTATTTTCGAAAGAAATTTACTCTTTGAACTTGATGCTTTGGCGAGCGGCTCATCATGCCCAGTTGATAGTCTACACTCCCAACACCAGCTTAAGCTACGAAGTAATGTAACAAGCAGGTATAATACTGTAACTTTGAACTTGAGCAAGTTCAAATTGTGACGCAGTATTTCTTCAACAAACAATCTCAACAGGACTTTACTGTGTGTAAAAGTTCACTAGAATTACATAGTTTTACCGTGTGCATAACTCACAAAGACACATTCTGACTTAAAAATTAGAGAAAAATCAAAATGCACCATACTCTTATCCTTTCTGTTACAGAATTATTTGAACTTGATTTTTTTAAATTATGGGATACTTATTTAGGGTCTGAAACTGACAATCATTCAGCTGTATAAACCTTCAAAAAAAAAATTCTTTCATAAATATTTCAGAGAAGGCTGTCAATCCCTGGGCTTGAGGTTTTACGATATAACGTGTGTAAGGTTAAGAATTTCTTTTCACTTGATCGAAGTAGATTAATAGAATCACAACATCGTTTATTTTTTTGTATCTCCATTCCCTCTTTCCACGTCTAGTACATAGACACAAGAAGCAGACGACAGGATTCACTGTTCCTTAGCGACACAATACTTGCACATAAACTAGTGTGTATGGTTTGATAGGAGTGACCGCTGTACGCACTCTGACAGTAAATGTTCAAATAGTTACTAGGGTATGTGCAGATCCTTTTATGAGACAGAAATATCAAAAATATTATAATCAAAATCTAAGCCCAGATTAGAGAGAAGAGGACAGGAGAGTGGGAAATGGAGAAGAGGACAGGAGAGTGGGAAAGGAGAGATGAGGATGGGAGTGGAAAAGTGGAGATGATGACACAAGAGTGGGAAAGGAAAAAAGAGGACGGGAGAGTGGGAAAGGGAGAAGAGGACAGGGGAGTGGGATGGGGAGATGAGGATGGGAGAGTGGGAAAGGGGAGAAGAGGATGGGAGAGTGGGAAAGGGGATTGGAGAAAGTCAAGATAGGAGATGTTTACTGCTGGAAATAAAACAAACAATATTAAATAACATGTTTGCATATGACTTGTTCCTTTCTCTGCTTTTTAAAGGTTAATTTTTCAACTTACTAGAGTCTACATTGTATAATGAAACCATGAATGCTATATCATTGGTCATACTATTCTGATGATATTGCTATGCAGTCAAAATCCCACATAAACAATGTGTGTAACTGTAACATTCATTTCATGATAATTTTAATATTTAAATATTGATAATATCAATATTTCCTTCCCACAACTTGATACTTTGTTTTGATGATGCCATCAAATTAATATATAATTGTACAATGTATTCTTCAGTAACTTTACTTTAACAATATATTTTTTCTTTCCTCCTAGCATGCCATGTATTTCTTTGTACATTAAATATATTTTGTAACTTGATCTGTGTAATATAATCTTCAAACCAAGCATTTCCAGCATATGTATGTAATGTAATTTGTATTGAAGTAAGCAATAATGATGGAGCCAAAACAAAAAAAGTAACCGTGGAAACCTCAAACTTTTCACTGCTATTATTTTGAAATCATAGCAACATGAAAAAAAAAAATCAAGGAAATAATGCCAGAAGGATGATAGGATTTTTATACTAAATTATGACTTAACTGTTGGAAATTTTGCCAATAGTAACCTATCAATCATCTACCCAAAGGCCCTGTTAATCATGTAGTTGTCACTCCTACATATTAATGTGAGCTGCATATGCACTGGATGTAATAAAAAAAAATGCTACAAGCTTTACACATGACTAACTGTATGATTTGTGTTCTTACTGTATTGCATACAGACATGTATACAAAATTGACTAGCAGGCAAATATGAGATGAAATTCTCTGTACATGTGCTTGTCTCTGGGCTTCCTCTTCTCAGTTTTCAAATAAAATAACATACCGTACAGAATGACTTTGTTGACAAATTACAATGGAACCCATAGGAAACATGTTTTTTTCAAAAAGGAGTTGCTATTTTGATGTTTTTACGAGTGCATAACATTGTAAACATGAGGTGAATACAGCTAGATAGACCCTACATACATACATACATACATACATACATACATACATACATACATACATACATACATACATACATACAGGAAATATAAGTTCAATGCAAATACAATGCTTTCAGCTAGGATTACCATCATAAACTTGTAGCTATACGTCATCATTCACTTCCATTGTTTACTGTGCTGAGAGAAAAAAAAAACATTATTTCTTAATACTGTAAATGCCCATTTAGTGAGTTTGACTATTCATGACTTTATTCTGTACTCTTAGATATTGTAGCAAAGTGAAACAAAGCTTATCCACTGAACCAAATCATGAGCTACAAGTGTTGAATGGTTACTATTATCAGCACAGTACATGTAAATTTACAGCACTAGGCTTACCACAGACTCCTCTCAATGTACCATTATATAAGGCTTCTAACACAACTAGAGTAATGGGCATCAGTCAAAATGGTAAACCATGAGGGAAAACCACTGAAAAGACCAATGTACAGTATATGATGAGAGCTGATGCAAGCCTAAAGAATTACTATGATAAACTGTCACCTCTTTCAAGCTCAAAATCTAAATGATCATTGCATTGAAATGTCAAATTAGCAACTTTCATATAGCCGAACCCATCAGCTTTCATATGGTAGGTAGGACATGCCAGTTGAGAACTACTATCTAGGTATGTGTGCAGTACACTTATGCTTGGGTAACCTCAGAAAATGACAAATTTGTGTGTAAGTAGATTGTGGTTCACCTGAATAATCAGTCATGGATAAGTCAGTCTTGCAGGAATTGAGGGACTGGTCTTGATTATAAATATTGAAGGCAATTGACACTTGAAAGGATACAGCTCCTCTCTGGGGGACTGCCTACGTATATAGGAAGACAGCAGAGTTTCTATTGCATACATAGTCCTGTATAAAGAGACACTCATTCAGTATACACAAAGTAGCTGCCCTTTTTGCTACCTATACTTATTATTATCATTAGAAAACTGGATTTTTCAAAAGCATTATCAGATACAATTGTTCGCTTTTGCATATATACAAAAATACGCCTCAAGAAAGAAGTCAGATATACAACAACAACTTGTTAAATAAAATACTGTAGATATCACCAAGAAATAACAAACCATGCAATTACAGCACGACTGGTTAGTGTCTTAGTACAGTACTCTGTACAGCTGCAGAGAAAATCATTAAAACTTGATAACCAATTGTCTGCTTGGTCTGAGCATATAAGGGTTAAACAAATCTAGTGAAACATCCAAGATAAACAATGTCATATAAGGTACCTAGCAACCATTTCTATCAGCAGAGATATTGAAAAGATGACTGCACCAGAAAGTTAACCATTAAAAGATAGAGCATATAACGTTGTATATACACAAATCTACAGTACAGGCCATTAACGACAGAGTATTGTTTGAGAACAGAACTAAATTAGCATTATAATGTAATGGCAGGAAAATAGAAACCTGCAAACCAGAGCTAAACCAGTGCTAAACCAGCGCTAAAATGGTTCAAAGTTACCGTTGAATTTTTTTCTGAGACTATCACATTATATTCGTTTAAACTTATATTTCAACTTTGAATAAAATTGCATTGGGTAATTATTAATGGTAACTTACAACAGGTGTTCTTAAGGTTATGTGTGAGTACTAGGCATATAATGGGGGTGTGTTCTTGAGTCATCGAGATCTATATATGTAATATGTTTGCATCATTTAATCATAAAAACACTACTACTGACATTGACTTTACACAAGTGCGGAGTTTGTGGCCACGTGTGGGAATTGTGAGATGCTAGTAAGAGCAGCATATTGTAACTGCTGTGTGAAGTGTATAACTCGCAGTGCCTCGCTGTATAATTACGCCACAGATGCAAAAGGACGTTGTTTAGTATAATGTAACTCCACCTGTCCAACACTGTTTTCAGTCAATGTGATAAATCTTGAAGACACATGTATGCACGTAGCTAGCTGTGCAGAGATCGGTTCGAGGTGTCCAGCAATTTTAGTCTGAATGAGGTCAGATTTTTATGCAAATATAAATGAATAATATTGCACCTCGTGTTTTTTTTTTCTTCCCAAAATAATTGCAACAATATCGCCTATTGCCGGCAATGTGTGATTTGTTTTTCACTCATTTGCAATTACTGAATAATTGGCAAATATACTGCATCACATATTTATGCTACACAGATTGAGAATTGCATCACAAGTGCAGAGAAGTGCGTTGCATTTTGTGATGTGATACCGGCTAAATCGAACGCTGATGTCATCACCAAATATTATCATCATACCAACTTCAGTTGATACAATATGAAACTGTCTCAGATTATGAATATGCATACTGTAGTATCAACTTCACACATGGTCAGGTACCATATCGGTCATTTCAATAGTAAAGTAAATGCTAGCACGAAAGCGCAATGGCACTATCCAAAATTGGGTCCAGCAAAATGATGCCTCAAAAAGATTTGGGTCCAAAAAAGTCCAAACAAAAATTTCATTCCAAACTGGGCCTGATAATATGTTGGGCCAGATGGTCCCAAACAATGTAGCCTACATGTACCAACTATTAACCACTAACTGTATAAACGAGGTTCGCATCAAAAACGAAGGGAACACCATCTCACTATAATACATCTACATAGCAAGTAGGAGAAATATCAATCACTCTATTATTGAATTATCGCGACCCAAGCAAGAGTCACAGACGCACACACACGCACACATTCACACGCTAACCTGACTGCATAGGTTCCTTTCATTAACTTTCATTTTGACCACTGACCACCTCAAATGACCTTTGACCTCTGCAGTAGCAAAATGGTTCTTGTACTAAATACGATAGATCCATGAAAAAAAATCCAGAAAACAAATGAGTTCCTTCAACCTAATATGGTGCATCCACATACTGTACTAAATATGAAGCTCATCCACCTGATGGTTATTGAGTGATCCGTGTTTACAGGTATTTATCAAGTGAAATCATGTTGAAATCAAGTGACCTTGGACCTCCACAGAAAACAATATTAGGTTCTTCTACTCAATAAGGTGCACCCATGCACTACATATGTGAGCACTACATAAGTGAGTTAAATTGCTTACCTCTGTTGACCTCGTACCACATATGAAGTTCACCCACCATTTATGTTGTTCTAGCTATCGTGTTTACAAGCCAAAGTGTCACACATACACAAACATGCCATCACCATCGCAGATTCCTTTTGCCTCTGGCAATGAATCAATTAACAAAGAAGCACAGACCTAGCTATGATAAATAAGAAAGATACGAAAGATATTTCTTCAAAGAATTTAAATGTAGGAGGATTATTATTGTTTTGATAAAGAAGTCAACAGCACCACAATATATATCACAGGTATTCATTTTTTACTCTGCTCAGTTCTAGGGTTTAAAACTTTCGAATATAGGTAATGTAGAGCTCCATGTGTGATGATGATGTATATCAAATTATGAGTAATAGGAATCTCTTCATTATTTCTGATGTATTTGAGGTTTATACTGATGTATTTAATGTTCACTGCGTGAAATTCACACTGAATATTGTGGATTATTCATTTCAATGGGCTTATTAAAAGTAGGAAATGCTTGAAATCTGAAAATGGTCCGGTTCCATAAAATACCGGTTAATGACCATTGATTTGCCAGTGCCGGTCGGCGCTGGTCAGCCTGACTGACGCTCTGAAAAGCTGACCGGCTTTGAGCCAAGAAAGTTCTTTTTCCAACCGGTACAAGTTTAAGATGAAGAAGTAAATACTAAGTTTTCAAATTTGAAATAGTTAGGCGAATGAATAACCAAACAGGCAGGCTTAATTCAATTCTTCTGATTGTTTTACACTGTACTCAATTGATAAATTGTACAGTCAAATACTCAGTAGCATAGGCAGAGTGGGAGCCTACATTATTTGAAGATCAATTTTTATGTGCAGAAAAAAGTCGTCTACTGGAGATTACAGCTCTAATGGAGGTGATCCACAGCCAGGATCATCTGTTGGGGGCCGTGACAGTGAGACCCCACAACCTGAACAGATTATTAGTGAAGAGCCTGCTATTAGTACTAGTATTAATTTTCAGGCTAGGCCGAAAAAAGATGAAACCAAGCAACAAGTAGCTACGCAGGCCAACACATTCAATATAGTTAATGGAAGGAAAACTGCCCATGGTTAAACTATGAACCAGGGGTTGGAATTTTTTATTTCTGTGTCAGTGATACAATAAATTGCCCTTTGGTTGATCAAAATGGAACAATGTCCCCTGTATTCACATGAGGGAGGGGTCAGTCAGAAAACATGTTCCCGATTTGGCAAAATGTCCTGCAAGTTTTAAATATCCGAGATATTAATAATAAATGTTGTAAAAATTTAATATTTTTTCTAGTGTATGCCCAAAATGCTTACTCTTGATCATCACCATGGGACTTTAAGCAGTCTTATAAACATACTTTTTGTGGTCCCTAGCAGTATATCCTTTGTTTTATTGCTTGTTTACATGTTCACTTTGTATTT
>JAAAKB020291108.1:0-16697 GCA_010014835.2 Apostichopus leukothele
GGGGGGGGGCCCGGGGTGGGGCCCGGGGGGGGGGGGGGGGCGGGGGGGGGGGGGGGCGACACCTCCGGAACCTCTCGCAATATGAGACAATTTGAACACAGAAAATTAGTTTAAAGTGCCTCAAGAGTTGAGAAGAACTGAGCAGCGATCCCTTCCATTTTTAACTCTGGTTGATCCGGGTGACTTTGTTTACAAGGCAGCTCTCTAATGGACAGAGATTTACAATTATTTACAGCCCAACTGAAGTTCAGGATGTTATTTTATTGAATTTTATAATAAATGTTCACGGCAGTATCTCGCGCTGGCTAAATTGGAAACAGAATGTTGTTCTAATTCTAAAATGAATATAATTATGTAGATAACAAATACGTGAACAGTTTTTGCCAAAGTTTCAACAAATTAACAACTCTACGGGGTTGAATATGTGTATCTAAATATACCAGTTCGACGAATCACTTGCGCAAATGAAGATGTTAAAGGTCACGTGATGTCTCGGGATATAAACGAAGAGAGTCGCATAGCAACGCACGCAAATCAGTACAGAGGTGTTGCGATCATAGTTAAAAGTTTCACAATAAGCATACGGTAACATCGTTAAAAATGTTCCTTCATTAACATCGATATTAATGAACGTGGAGAAATGACGTTAAACTCTTCCAAAAGTTTAATTGAGCGCCCATTTCTTACAGTCGATACGTGAGAGATGGTTCAGTTTCTGTTGAATGACGTCATTAAATGCCTCACTGTACCCCATATACCGGAAATGTGAGGCATTTTGTGTGACTCAGATCTGGTTAATCATTTTATTTATTGTAATTTTTTCCTCGTTCGACGTAAGAGGAGAGATTGCCCCCCACCACTTCAAGTACCCTCAAGCAATGTTGGAGCCGCCTATCCAATCCAAGGTCAAAACATTATTGTGCCAAAAAAATTAGAAAAATTAAAACATTTGCTGCCAGTGTACACTTATGACATCACATCGATTTCCTTACAGTTCACTGATGGAAAAGAAAGTGTGACATTATTGTTATCCAGAAAACACAATGTAAGAAAACGCGTCAGGATTTTTAAAATATGTTCTTCTTTCACTGGTCGGAACTAGAATTTTCCTATTGCTGTACTAAACTGGTTCGCAACTGTATAATAATTCTTTATCTATGGAGGAAAACCAGTAGAGCGCCACTACTTTTTTTTGCCAGGGACGTATATGTGACTCATTGAAGGTAAGTTCTGCTATACATTGCCTACATCTGGTCCAATTTCTTTCCGTATTTTT
Source organism: Apostichopus leukothele (assembly GCA_010014835.2). Taxonomy (NCBI): domain Eukaryota; kingdom Metazoa; phylum Echinodermata; class Holothuroidea; order Aspidochirotida; family Stichopodidae; genus Apostichopus; species Apostichopus leukothele. The sequence goes on from JAAAKB020291108.1 coordinate 1,277, forward strand.
CATACAATTGGAAAGCGAATATTAAATTCTATCATGAAAATAGCATTTTTATCTCCATAACTACACAAAAGTAGACTGAATGACCCACCAAGCAATATACGTTGATTAACTGCTAAAATTAAACCAGTGTTACGCTTAGCAGTAGGGAGGGTGGTTTCTGTGCAGAACGGCAATATTCACATCGTTACTGAAAGCCAGTAATGAGAAGTGCTCCCTACACACGCTCGCGTCCCGTAGTAGTTTCGCCCATAACCTCCGTCGAAAGTTGGATGATTTTACAGGAATATAATTTGGAATAAATCCTTTTCTTTTGGTAAGTTCACGCAGTCTGTTTCTTTATCAGGTGGGTTGCATCTGTCTCGAATTGTGAAAGAATCATATATTTTTCGGTGAAATTTTCTCCATCACCTGTAACGTTCTCGCTGCACAGTGTTTGTCCAATACATTGGATATATTAATATTTATGATATATATGTTAGGATGAAAAGCCTAAGCTCGCAGCCAGCGCCCTTTTCAACTTTGAAGTTAAACTTGGCATTGCAATCAGGTATGGTGCTCAGTCTGCACAAACAAGACGAAGGAACTCAGCAGACACTTATGGAACATACTTTTCGATGAAATGTCATACGTGCATACAGGAATTAGAAACAAGTCTGGCATGCAATTCAAATTTTGTATAATATTACAATTTACATCTGGTTATTATGAAAGAAATTTTCGTGTTAGAACTTAGATCAGGCCTATAAAATATTAAAATTGCCTTCGGTAGGGCTTAGAGTTAGAGTCAGTCTCCTTTAAATACTGACACTTTGGCCATATGCAAAGGACATGTTCCTCAGCTAGTTTCTAGTTTGTTTCTCTGTTTTGGCTTGAAAAGGCCTATCCTTAACTAGGAATAAGACTAAATTTTTTTATTGTAGGCCTGTCAGTTAAGTTTTGACTTCCTATCACTGTACCAATCTCATGGCCAGACCTCAATTCGGAGGAGGAAGGGGGGTACGGGGAACACAAATGTTGGCTGATGTCTCGTGGGGGCTTCTAAGGTGATACCAACATTTTGTGAGGGTTTTTCATGCAAATTGTGTTATCAGTTTCATCATTTAAACTATATGATTTTGTAGGCATAGACCAACAGGACATTCATTTTTAACATGCAGCCTAGTGCCTAAGCCATGTAGAATTCTGAAATGATTATGTACTACTGTACCCTTTTAGACATTTTGCCAAAACTGTTTCAGAGTATATTTACTGTAAAAATCTGCAATTTATGTCACCAAATAGAAGTGCATGCAGATTCTACTTTATAAATGGCCAAATATTTGTGAACTAATATTGTATCTATAGGTGCATTTAACATATAGCCAAAATTTAAACAAATGTAATATAGTGTGTTAGTGACCTTACTGCAAACTAATTCCTCTATTTGGTTGCCTGGATATCACACAGTACTTATCGTAAATGCCTCATGGCTTTGTAAGACACAAATTGCTACAGTACTATTCATCTGAAAAGACTTGTTGGTAATATGTACAAAGTTAAAAGTATCGTTTGAAATTTTTGATTACATTAAAAGACATTTTGGCAATTTGTTATTCAAGTAAGGTCAATGTGCCAGTAATGTAGCAACTCTTTTGTCCAATCTTAAATTCATATATAAGCCATTGCTTTCCAAGTACTTTAATTACAAGATGATGTCCTTAATAGGTCCAGCTCCTCCCCCCCCCCCACCCCCTACCTGATTTGAAAGTATGGCTTTTGCAGTGTTTTGATACTTACAACAAATTTATTTGCAAAGGACCTCAAAACCAGGAATAAAAAAATCCTGCCCATGTAAAGACATTTCTTACCGATATTTCAAATTTACTTTGTCTTCAGAAGATGGCAAAGTCTTGGTGTTACGAATATAGTTAATTTACGGATAGGCGATTTAATTGTCATCAATACTGATTTTTATTCCTTTGTCAAGTAACAACATGCAGATGCGGTCTACTTTTTAAATTTTTTGAAAAGGTACAAATAATATATATCAGTATACTGGATTTCCCTGACAGGGAATAGTTTAGTGTGTTGCAGTTTTAATGACTATGTATGCTGTCACCTTTAAATATTATGGTGTACGAAATGTGTACAAAACTGCTATACATCTTTGCACAGTTTGTATAGCAAATTGCCCTTTTGAACCCTTTTTGCATAGCATTTTGTGATACGATTCTGGATAATTTATTGGCTGCCTGAGCAGTTATTTTTGCGGAAAGTATTGTAAGTTAAAGTTGCTGCTCTTCAAAGGAAACATTTGTTCGTAAATACCCGTAACAGTTTGTGTTCTTGAATTACTGTTGACCCGATTTTAAATGCTGTAAGTTGGTTGACGTTTGTCAAAAAGTGCAGTATTTGGGTCGAGGGTTTCAGTATAGCGGTCAAATTTGAAGCAACACCAGCCGAGAGGTATCTAGTTCTATAATACTGTGTATAATTGAGAAGTTTTACATTCACAGTTTTGTATGTATACCTCACACCAAGTTTGGCGATGGAAAGTCACCAAGATCTCCCTGCTTAGAATTAAGGTTCCTAGATTACGCTGACAGAGAAATCAATTTAATAAAAAGAACGAGCCAAGGAAGTGTAAAACTGCTTGACACCCAATTTAATGTGCCAAACAGACTGGCTACCATGGCAACAAGGAGAGATTACAGATGTTCAGCCATGTCTTGTTTTGTACTTAGTTTCAAGTTAAAGTAAAACAAATTGAGAGTTGAACTTGGTAGCCTAAGGTTAACATAATTATAGGTAACCATAAACTTGTGTGTTGGCCTAGTGTCTGTATAGAATGGAGGGTATATAAGTTAATTTTAGTCTTGGTCTTCATAACCTGGGCGAGCACGAGATGGGTGCTCGATGCTTTTTAATACAATGGAAGGTGTATAAGTGTGGTAACACCTGAGGTCCTTTACAAATGTTAGTGCCATTACTCATTAGCCAAGGAAAGGATCTTTAAAGTTAGAGAAGCCACTTTTGTTCTGTAGTACCTCTTATCATTGACACAACAAGGTGTTTAAGAAAATTTGTTGGGAACTTCCCGGAAATGTTTAATGGTTGTTCAAACAAGAAGTTTGGTACACAACAGTATTACTTCACAATAGAATGTGTATCTACGCATTTCATGTTACCTTTGATTGAATAGACACAAAAGCAAGATCAACATTTATGATTAAAATAAACCTTTGATGCCAACCGTTTACTGTACTTTGGTTGAACCTATTTCATGACTGCTGAATATTTCAAAGTCCAAAGCTTTTCAAGGTGTTAAAACAATCATATCTACATTGCAACAAGTTGGCAACTGTATCTGAGAACTGTTTCTCTTCATATAGACCACTCACAGTACAGTACTTCCAATACACTGCAAAACCCAAACATACAACACTTACAGACAATTTGTGGGAGAGTGAATGAAAACTGTGAGGGGCGCCATTGTTTTTAACCGCAATGAAGTGCAGAAAAAGCATCGTGAGGAGAAGATCCCATTTGGGATCTGATCTTTCGCCCGTTATTTCAGCATGAACGATCCCAGTCATCTGCACTGTAGGCCACAATATTCATCCTTAGTTGGATATCCCATATTCCCCCTTACTGCAATATATATTATAACTAACTTTAGTAGATGCACTTTACATACATTACTGTACATAATTTTCTCTATGCTGTTTTAATACATGAGGAACATGTTATATAATGTACAGTACAGTATCACCATACCAGCAGCAAGCTGTCTTGTCTATTGGAATATGCAGGTGTTATTTCTTTCAGAGTGTGGCATTGTTATGTTTGGTTGTTGTTACCATGGCTACTGTACATTTCAGGAGATTGACAGGGTCCTCAAATTCCAGCCCACTCACTGAGAATGGAGGTAAAGGGGGAGTAATTTCTGGTTGGAAGATAATTGGATTCAAGGAGAAAACTCAAACTCAATCAACTATTTTGAGTACTGCAGGATTTCAGCATACAGTAGTTAACTTTACCGAGGAAATTTCTATACACAGAATACCCACCTACTGTAGACTTCCTGCAGTAAGACGTACTGGTTAACTGTTAGGCTGCATTTTCTCCAAATACTGTATGTGCTGAAAAACTGAAAAAGTTTAAGGACAACTGATCACACAGCAGGGTAGTGCAACCTTACCCCTGTAGGGCATTGTCAGTGTCTGAGAATGATGGATGTTTACACCAGGCACATTGAGACCTTGGATAAACCATGTCTGGAGTGTCTTGTGTTAGCTAAAGAGTTAATATGAAAGCTTTTAAAGTCTAATTATATGGCATTTATTGAGCATTTGATCTCAGAAAATTAGAAATGTTAATTTATTCCATCCTCATTAAAGCTACTGTATGTACATGTTAATGTAGACAATTTAGGTTACTTTAGTAGTACTAACTGTTAAGGTTTTGCAGGACTTATCAATCTTCCTACACCCTCCCCTCATCCATCTTGTATGTACTATAACTTACTATATCAAGTTATCAACTATGCTCTAGCTGGATGGATAGTTGAATAATAATGGATCCATGGCCAAATGATATATCTTTAATGTTGTGTTCAGTAGGAATGATCCCCCATTTATGGTATGAAACTTACAGTATATTGTCTCAAACACTGAACAGTGTTAACATATCAAGTTACTCTAAATAGTGCTATGCCCTGGTTTTAAGTTCCTTGACAAAGCTAATTAACATGTTACGTAGATGCTTGGTTACATTCTTTGTATGTGCACTACTGTTCTATTAAAATGCTAGTCTTCCTCTGTGAGTAGTTCCTCAAGATGCATAAAGTTAAAATATTGCAGGATCCATTAGCCCTTTGAACAGAACTATTTGCACATATTGCTAATGTTGGAAATTTATTGCAGGGAGTAAGTTAAAAAGATCTAATAGCTTGCCTTGCCTCTGCTCTTGCTGTGTGTGTGCTTAGCCTATTTAATTGCACACCAGACAAACAGGCAGACAAACATTTGGACATGTTTTCTACATTTAGTTTTGCTGAAATGTTTCAATAGTGTGTGGCAATTGCAATAACCTGAATTTGGACATCAGTTTGTTTCTGATATAATAATTGTGGAAACCAGGATTAAGAATAGAACCAATCAAAAGCGTGTCAGTTTATATTTAAAACCATATTACAGTACCCACCTGGTAGGCTGGTACCCATGTACAATACATTGATGTTGCAGAAGTTACTGCACATGATGAACCAGTTTCCCTTTCGAGTTCCATAATACAATTCTCACAGGGGATTTTGTTGTCCAGTTGAGAGCATAGAGATACTGTTTCTAGTTGTGTTGGCAATTTTAATGTTTCTTGCAAGTAGCAAAATGTGACACTTCTAAAGCAACTTGAATAATATAAGCTTGATGCAGCCCCTAACCAAATCTACCTCTGAAAATGCTTTCCACCCCCTGAAGTAATCATTTGCCATTCAGAATTAAAATATTCACCTTCTGTCATCTGGTAGCCAGTGGAAGGGGGTCTCATTCCCATAACTTTGTAAACTCCATTTTCAATGGCTTGTAGCTGCTTGGACCAGTGACAATAAATTTATTCTGATTATGGTTGACACCTCACGCCTTCACGGGAGGGTGAAGATAAGTCAGAATCTTTACACTATACCTGACCAGCAGGAGTCAAATTAGGAAGATAACTTATTACAGCTAGCCTTGGATTATGCACTAGAGAGAAGCCCGGCAGTAGCTGCAGGGAGCTGGTAAATAGCTGCTCAGCTTCTTGCTAGCAGATAAAGTACACACATCACTATACATGATATACAGTACACATTGGATGTAAGTGATATCTTGGGCTAGTATAGAAGAGAGATAGTAAAAATAATATCGTCGTTGCTGTTTTCTTTGATTGTTACTTTCCGCATACTTTTTGTGCATCTTCCTACTGTACCTCGTGTAGCAAATTCTTTCTATTCCAAAGTGGTCTCCTAATACTAGCAGTTTCTCTAATGTATAGTATGCTACTTTCATACCAGGGAGCTGCTACTCTAACGTTAGAGTAGCAGCTCCCTGGTCATACTGCAGTAAGTACTGTACTTATTGGGGTAATTTGCATGATATTATGGTATGAATATTGATGAGTTCCCACTTTTGGAGAAAGAAAACACAGTGAAATCTGTAAGGTAGTTTGTTTAATTGAATTGCTATCGTAGCGAAAGGTGCAACACACTCCGTACTAAACTCTGTTCATTCTTGTAACTGTTCAAATACCATTGTACTTCAGTATTTGGCAGTTCATGCCAGCCAGCCTGTTCTATTTCAGAGCTTTGTAGAGGCGCTTGGTATATATACACACACATCAGCTTCATTGTCTAATTGTCGAAATAATAATGTGTATATTCTTTCGGCCCTGTAGGCTTATTTCTTTCACAGGCTACCCTGGGAATTTCTTTTATTCAGGCCTGTTTTCTTGGTCAATTGCCATTGCCAATCGGATTATCTGCTTTGCTTTTCAGTATGTGCATTTGTACTGCAGAAATAATCTCTGTTTGTTGTTTTTTTGACCCTAGCAGATTACTACTTCAGGCACAGATCTTCTTTTTACTGTCCATCCTCCTCTTCTCATGCTCTGCCACTTTGTCAGCTTTTGTATATTTACTCTATGTCAAATAGAGATCAAGTAGGGACTACTGACTGGTTCCTGAGGAATATACACCTCATGTTGTGTGTAATGGGTCTTTTGTATCATGGATAAAGAGCATTGAATAATTGATTTGTACTACAACAGTTGGTTGAGTACATGCAGTGAGTGCAGTAAGAACAATTTGGCTATAGGAAGCATTTGAACAAACAAGGTCCCTTGTACAATACCCCAGACAGACTAGGTAGCTGAGCACAATAAAGGGTTGGTCATGGTTGACTGAGTGTCTGTATGTAGGCTTTATAATAGTTCCCAAAGGACCTGAAGGGTTACCTCGAACTGGAATATCATACCTTATCTATTTTCATTTAACACTCTCATTTAAAGAAGAAAAGAGCAAAACAAAGGAAATATAACTGAGCTACTTTAAGCTACTAAAGACTGTACAACCTATTGCACACTGCAGGTTTGTTAACCGATTTTTTTCCGCCCTCTCGTCATTGGTTGCAGATTAACACCGAGAGCCAGGTCAGATCAGCACCATGGCGGATGTATTACCAAATGAGAACGAGATCGACTCTGGCACGCCAAACAAGGGCGAAGTCTCCGAAAAGCCGCGCGCCATCGACAACATTGAAGACCCAGAGACCATACGGGACATGCAGAGACCTGCAAACATCAAGTTTGACATGAGAGAGATGGAGCGGAACAAGAGGGTATCCCTCATCCTCAACAGCCAGGCTTTCAGGGAGGAATTGGAGGCCATCATTGATAATCAGCTCAAGGTATGAAAGTCTGATCATTTTTGATAACGTTTGACATAGATCATTAAAGATTGGTGCATATATATATTCTGTTTCATGTATGTACAGTGGTTTGTTCACATGATGAAAGTGAGAGGCAAACTCTATCATCATAATAACGCTAAATATATAGATGCCTGCCATGAATAGCCGCCACCCAGACTGTGAAGAAAATTCTGTCGTTGAGAGATTTAATGTTTTAATTGCTCGTTTGGCCTGGTATCCTGCAGACATGAGCAAAGTCTAACAACACCTCAGAGTCCATGAATGTTTCGTATACTTGGTTTACATGTGTAGAGGTATAATTTGCAAAAATGTGTTGTTCCAAGTGAACAGATACAGATACAACAGTAGGCTACAGTACTTTCACTGTTACCTGTAGATTAGATTTGTGTGTCATTAAAGCTCATGCTAGCTTCTGACTATTGGTAGGGCAGGAGATAGAGGCCGAGGGAGGGAGGAGGTAAACTTTTTCAAGTATCATATCTAGTAACATTGGTCAAAGGTCGAATAGGTAATCCTACAAATGTTACATCATCTTTAATATTGAATATGAAATGTTTATGTGAAGTAATACTGTCCTGTCTTTTTTGTTGTTGAACATATTAAAAAAGAGCATGCATTACGTGTTAAGTGGCATCCTAAGGCAACCCTTTACACACTACAGCTGCAATGTTAGTTGTAATTCCATGAGTAAAATAATAACACTTTTCCGCTTTGCATGAATGTGAATATAATTAACATACATAATATCGCTCCTTTTGATTTTCCTTTGTGACCTTGCATAATGAGAAATTGTTGAACTAACAGTGTCAAACGTCAACTCCTGTTGGACGAGCCTGATGTTGCGAAAATGTCTTTAAGAAAATTGTGATCAGACATGATTTTCACAAAGCCTTGCTTCAATTAGAATTTACAAATGAACGTACTGTAGTACTGCAGTTCTAGAAGCAGGTACGACGCATAATCTAGCTTTTTTTTAAGCCCAAAATGTTCTACAGAACCTTTGAAATCTAAGGTACCAGACTAGTTGTTCCTGTCATATTTTTGCAGTCAGTCAGTTCTTTAATTGGACAATTCAGTCAATGCTTACATTCAACAATGTATATATATCAGAAATGTAATTCCAAGAGTTGCTGCCTTCAAAGTTTGTGGGTCAAAATTATTTGATTGCTCGCATGATGTGTTGTGAAGTTTTTGCAAGTTTTCCCATCGGCCTCTCACTCCCAGAGATCGTCCAAAATGCACAGTTGTTGGTTGACATGTGTACACCCCCACACTTTGTCAATTCCCATATTCCCTAACCTATAAAATCTCCATTTTTTGCAGTGAATAATATATATTTTAGCATGTGATCTTTCTCTTCATCCATTACCCTTGTAGCCAAATGAAATTGAATTTTTGGAGTTTTTTTACCATTTCCCAATATTTCCACACGTAGCAATCCATTTGCACCCTCTCAGATTTCTTGAGTGGCCCTCAGGTGCTGCAAAGATTTCATTTTGCTCTGTCACTGATTAAAAGTCTCTTTCTGCAAATTTGTCGATCTGTCTTCTTGTTTTTGCCGTTATTTTGAGTTCTTCCATCTTTTGAAAATTTTGGTTTACAGCTTGGTCTTCAGAATGGCACAAACAGCATGGTAATGATACCCAAAGTGTTATTCGAAACTTTTCTCTCATTCCATACTTTTCCATTTCATGGTATAAATATTATATAAAAAAAAGGTGCACAGACAACATCTAACTTTAAAGTATTTTCTGGGCTGATTTTTGATCGAGGAATAATTTACAGTGCTGTATTCAAATTTTGTGTACAGTTAGAAGTTTTGAAGACTGAAATTTAACTCTTATAAAGTACAATGGTACATATCTATGTAAAAAAAAAAAAATTGTTAAACAGTTGTTTGATTTGTTTCTACAGTAGCAATTTGACCATTTTGGTATGCTATACCGCATATATTATCTCGAGTGAGAGTTCATAGCCCAAGAGGGACAAATATATTCCATCACACATGTAGATAACAAAAACGGTCCTGAGAAATTTCCAGAAAGCATATGCACCAGTACAACTATAATCTGTTTAATACAGGACTTTACATTTGTTGGTCAGTAACCAAAAAAACCTTGCCTGCCAGTCGTCCTATAAACGTTTCTTAAAAAAAAATCAGCCTCGAAATCTTAACGAATCATTTTTTCCATCAGGGCGTTTTTTGGTTGTCATTAACTATAATAACTTTAAATGAGCATCTGCTATTTCAGATCAAGGTAAGTCAATGCAAAGACATCTTTTGAACTGCATAATTTTCTAATGCAAACTTTTTCTTCGAAACTCGTCATGCTTTTACAACCAGACTTTTGACTAATGGTTTTGGGAAGAAATATTTCAGCTTTACCTTCATTTAGTGTTGTACAACTGTGTGTACATGACTAGATACATCTAGTGACAGTAGTTACAATAGAGAAATTCGTTAGTCTGTTCCTGCTTGAAATTCCGAACTTTTAGGATCTAGTTTTGGACTTCCTAAACAAAGAAATGGGATCGTGGGGGATTGGGGGGGGGAGGGGGAATGTAGGCAGCTCAACAGTTATTCATGAACATTGCACACAGTTAACTGTACACACTGGAGTTAAATGGATCAATTCCAATTACTTGAAGGGGTTTGATATGTATGGAACAAACCATGCTGTTTGGAATGACCTATCAACGATGATTTCTTTCCACAACTCAACTTACCTGTCCACACTTGTATACAGTGATGCACTCTATTAACTCACACATGTATATTGGTAACCTTTAAAGGTATCATACCACACTTAATTACTCCATTGACTTACACAAGATTCTTGACATGATATATGTTCGAAGTTTTCAACTGGTATCCAACTGTTCGTAAGCTAGCAGATGGCTATGTTTATTCTGGCATTTGCAATTTCATATTCTATGCTGTAAATGTTTGGACTTTGAACTACTGTATTGTACTCTATACACACAGACAATCCCCTACGGACTTGTTCACTTTTCTCATGGGCTTAGATAATATATAATATCTATTATATCAATTGAATTTACTAAATACACTTCAGTTCTCCAGATTTTCCCAGCATAACAATTTAACTTAGATCCTGGACATTCTGTTTATTCTGGTGTGGGGTACCCTGTCAGCAAAAAAAGTACTGCCTGTGTGAATTGAAAGAACTTGAAGATTTCCTTTTCAAACTGTGCTTTGTAATTTTGAAATGTTTCTCCTCATCTGGTTAGCTTCTTCTTGGCTATCAATGAGGGTTTCAGATCAATTTGTCTGGAAGCTAATGAATAGGACGGATTTTGTCTACATCCAGTGCCGTTTATTGATTTCTTTACGATTGAGTGGTTGTGCTGAAAGAGCATAACTGGCTTGATATCAAAGCAGATACTACATCCTTCCTTCCGTTGTACAACAAGCGGGCAACAAGGCAAAGTCCAAAACAACTTCAAATTCAAAACTACTTCAAATTCATGTCTCTGACGTCAAGGCAAGGAATTCAATTCATTTGTGGTCGAAGTAAGAACTTGAGATTTCTGATAGTTAACTACTAGATAAACTGTCAACTGTGTAGCTACTGACTGTACTTGCAGTAATGAGCTAGACTGCAGCTTTTGACTGCAGTGATCCTTGAAGCTATGGTGACCAGAAATGAGTCTTTCAAACTGCTTTCAAACATGTCATGATTTGTGGTATAACATATAGTAGGCAATACTGACTGTACTTGCAGAAAAACTAATGCTAAATCAGTTCCTAAAACACAAAAGGTATTGCAGAGAAAGTAATTTGTATAGCATGGACATATTAAGATTTCCAATCTGTGATTGACTGACAGGTATTCAATCTATGAATATTCAGTTGCTTAACCAGCCAATGGAATGAACTGAATCTTATTGGTTGTTGCCTGTATAAGTATAGTAACAGCAACAAAGATCATTACCTTTCATCTGGTGCAAGTGGTTTAATAGCTGGCATTTCCTCATTTGTTAGCATCTCAAGTTGAAAACTTATTCAACTCTTTGACTGTTTCTGATTGCTGACCTCAGTTGACCTTATAAGGACCAAACAGTAAATACTCTTAGTACTCAGTGGGGACAACACATGATAATTCCCATGATCCCAATCTGTGTGATACAGTATATCACCTCGCTATATACATAATGCAAGATAACACTACTGGAGAGATTGCTTTCATGATAGGCCAGGCAACAAAAGCATGTTATAGTGACCTATGTAGTCTGTGGGGGTTGCAGCTAGTGAGTTATAACACAGCAATCCATTGATTTTTTTTTGGCAAGAAAAGCTATTTTTGTGCAAATTAGGATTGAAGGTCCTTGGTCCCCTTTAGGTCAGGTTTAATCTAAGTTATATGAAAATATAAATCTTGGCAATATGAGGATATTGATAGTGATTATCCCAACCAATAGCATAACCCATGACTGCTTAGTGCAATACGATACAACCACACGGCAAATTCGTAATGGCAGTTTGGTCATCCCAGACGACCAGATTCCTGTTTGGACAACTAAAATCAGCTGTGGCAGTGGTCCGGCGGACGAATAGTTGTTTACATCAAATTCAGATTGCGTTAAAACTTAATACCCTCAAAAAGGTAAAATGACAATCCTGTATCTCCCCAAAAGCATGGTGTTCTCTTCACCAAACCAACCTGTACATGTCTTTCATTCAGTGTACGCATTTGGTCATTGTTATTTTGCTACATCTTTCTTCTTCGGACAACCAAATTTGCTGTTTCGACAACTGAAACGTACTTGGACTGGTTGGACAACCAGCACAAGAAATCCCATAAAATTTTGCCCTAGTGACAATGTGCCCTTTGCTCTCATTTTCAGACTCTTGGTTTTAGAGAGATCGTGACAGTAACAGAATCAATACCGCGCCCCATTTTAGTGAGTTTGAGCACTGTGTTTGTCATGCGGCCGTGCAAATTTTCCGTTCAGAAAATCAGTCGCCAAACTGTTTGCTGTTGGTAATTTGCTGCAAATGCTAAACAGCTGTTACAATGCTGGAGGAATGATACATGGTGTAGAGAAGGGAATAACTGCTGTACTGTACATACAGTAGATTAGTTTCATATAAAAAAATAATAATAAAAAAAAAATGGATCTGTTACAGTATACATTTCTCTTTTGTTTGTGTGTCTTGTTTGGATATTGTGAATTCAGTTTGACTTTTTATTACCAGATAGTATGACCACTTGCTTGAATAAACAGACAGATATTTAACATAGATGAGATTTTGTTTTGGCTCACACAGTGTCTTTGGTTCCCAATTTTTTCCAGTTGGTATGTCCTCATATTACATCATGTAGTCGACACAAGCCAACCCATAAGCCACACTGCCACATAAGTGTTTGATATAAATGCTCTTGCTTCATACCGTGTCGCTTTTGGACAGTTTTTATTTTTTTTGCTCACAAAAGGTTTAATTGTGCCGTGTTTGTCGCGTACATAGTTAGTCACTGTTTACACTAGCCTGGGTAGAATGTATAGCACCCGACTACATACATGAATGCAGGCAGCAGCTGCAAGCCAAACAGACAAAGCAGGACGCTACAGGATGTTTTTAGCCGAAAGTGAGCATTTAAATGAGTCACCAGGATGATATCCAGATTGAGTAATTTAAACCCAGTAGGGAGTGATGTCATCAGCTCTGTAAGAGATAAATTTGAAGAGTTGGATTCTGAGGCGGCGCTCGGAGATGAAGGCTCTCGACAGATGTGTTTAGCCTTAATTTAAATTTGCACAGAGAGAGATTAATTCAATAACTGGATGCGACTTAAGATTGACTTCTGCTTAGATCGAAGCAGAGAAAGTTCAATATATAGTACTAATTATGTTTTCATAATGATGACCATACAGTTCATACCTGTGTTGAAGGTATTTATAATCAAGTGGTAGGGAGAGCATATATGCCATAGATATGAGGTAGATATGAGGCAATTAATTAGAGAATTTGACATGAAAAAGCAGCAAAGTGAACATTTAAATGATTGTGTATCCATGAATACTTAATGGTTTTGGATGCGGCAACAGTTGTCTTCTTTTCAATTTATACATCTTTCAGAAATTGTTGACAACTGGTACAGAAAATGCAAAATGTGTCAAAAGTTACACTATTTGTTTTTCGAAAGTTTGCATATGTAATAGCAGGCAGGGGTTTAAGACACAAAAGATTTATTGTTAGTTTATAGATTAACACTAGACTTGCCACTAACCGTACAGTAGTCAGTAGTGTAGGCCCACTGCATATGTACTGTACGTAGGTATATTAGACTTAGTCTGTCCTACAATGGGACTATCAAAGAATAGCCTAGATAGGTGCACTTAAAATGAAACAAATTGCAAATCTCAAATCTGACTATATTCTGGGCAAATTGGCTAATAGAATGACAAAAAAATTCACTTATTTTCGTGTGTAAAAGGTAGTTCAATATGTTTCCTATAAAATCAGGTATGATTTGAAAAAAAAAGAGCTAAAAAAAGCAAAAAGAAACTTTTAGAGACTATGTTTCGCCAGACGTTTATGTTATTTCTATGTGGTAAGTATTTCAATATATGCGTTTCACGTTGTATTGCAAACCTACAGTGCTTTGAAACTCTGAGAGGGTTATTGTCAGATAGACCTGGAGAATTTGGCACAAAGTGCACGCACAGTCAGTGGTGGATGGTACAGAACTTGAGTTAGTTTGATCTGACTGGTCTTTATATAGTCTCTGAGTCATCCCCCTAGACTTGTTTACAGTTTAGACTTGTTATTTAGTTATACATGTCATCTTTGTAGATGTTTGGGATTAAGGTACATTGTTGCAACATTGTTATCTTGTACAGTTATATAATGGCAGGTAAAAACCACAGGTAAAACCACAAACTAGACAACTCTCAACAGAATGGTCCAGAAATTTGAAGGTTTGTGGGGTCTACATTTATAGGGCAACTTGTCAATGTTGACTTGGGATGGAGTAATACTACACTCAACGATGTTTGTATAGCCGTTTATTTACGGTTGTACAGTTAAAGGTGAACCGCTAGAGACTGTACATAACAACAAGTAGGTGTGGTATTGTACCTGTACATAGTCATGTACTTGACGAAGAAAAATAGGTCCGTTGTCCTGAGAGCATATCTGTATCCAACATCCTAAAGGTCATCTCTATTGCCCAATAGTTTTAGGTTTGCTAAACTAACCAAAGTTTGTTTTCCATCCTGGTTTTCCTTTGTAAGATAGGAAACTTTTTAAAAATTCTATATTAAAAAAAGTCTCAAATAACATGCCCTTTTTTTCCGTCCCGACGTCAAGAATTTCTGAACCTAATAAAAAGATCATATCAGCTTGACCCCTGATTCTGAAATGAAAATAATAATTTATTCCTCGCTTACCTGTCTCCTCTCACAACCTCAGCATTATCTCTCTACAGTTTCTAGAGTGAAACAGAAATTTTAAACCACTCTGCTCCTTCTATGACCGGATCACGCCAGTCAATGACCTCCCTTCCCTTTTCTACCACCCAAAGCGTTTAGAGTATATTTTTATATTTTAGAGGAGGATTGTCTTCTGTTCGAATCCTAGGGAACTTTCAGTAACTACAGTAAGAAGGTGTTCTTCACTGAGGAGTCAGATCTTTGGAACACCATTCCTGTGCGGCCCCATAAGTTTCCTGTTCAAATTGAGGGTTCTTTTTGGCAGGTTTTGATGTCTGCCCTCTTCTAGTCTTAAAGGCCTTTATTTTGGTACGTGCAGCAGGTTTCGTGCATTGCATCCGCTATTTCCCGCCCGTCCCTCACGCTTGGATACATACATGTGTGACTATTTCCTAGCTATGATTTAAACAATGCCCTCCCCTCCCCTCCCCCAAACCCCCCCCCTTGTCAAGTCTTTCCCAACAAAAAATTCCACGCGGGCTGACCCCACATTCTGAAATAAAAAACTGGTTTCCCCCCCC
>JAAAKB020291324.1:0-16691 GCA_010014835.2 Apostichopus leukothele
ACTCTTCTGCTCATATATCATTTTCTGTAAGCGATGCTTTTAATAGTGTCATTATTATGCTAACATTCTTCTTATAAAAAAATTCCAATGCAATCTCATGCTCATTTGACTTGATCATTGCTTTGATCATTTATCTAATCTAAGTTCTAAATAAACTGGAAATTCATATTCTTTATATCAATGATTGCGAGATTTCCTGTACTTGCTCTCACAACAACAGACACCTTTACGGAAATGAAATGAAATTGACTACATCGAAGCACAGTCTCTCGCAGGAATCCCCAATGATACAATTATGTGAGTATACAATCTGTCGCCTAAACATGAATCCCAACTAACAAACCTACCATTGACGGCGTAAAGTGATGGGTTTCATGCGGGGCCCAATTTTTGGGACAAACCTAAATCGTGTTTGCATAAACTGGAAGTAGACACTTCTTCAATAACTTCTTTAATAACTTAGGACACTTCTTCAATAACTATGGAAAGCGGTTAACCCAGCTGGGCCGTCTTGAAGACTAACCCCCCCCCCCAATTAAACCCAAGGTAATCCAATTTATGTATGATCAAGTCGTATATCAGTTTTCTCTTTTGTATGAGTATAGATTGACCTCTCAATTAAAGTTCTACCGGTATAAACGATTGTACGTTGACCTTCTAAATCGTTGTTATGCATTTAAATTTTAACATTTGAACACTAAAACCATAAAACAATTAGTAAAAGTGTAAATTGTCAACAGATTCATTCAGTATATTTTCAATAACATTTTATCCACAGATACGTCAGTTGCGAATTCCTGTTTTCATTACCGTTAAACGCTAACCATGATAACATGTAAGGAATGTTTATTGTTATCATAATACTAAGGTCTAAGATCTATGTTGGCTCTTTGAACATATCATATCATCCTACACTTATAAAAGCTGGTCAAAAGTTGATTGTGATGAGAACATCAATATATTGTACTCAGTCCAGATGACTTAGGTGCCGACAGTTGAGTTTATTGTTTGAATATGTTATTTGTCAAATCTATGTGAAAACCATTAATCCATTGGCCGCGAACGAACATGTCAACCTATATGAATCAAAACTGAAAATGATGGGATATAACTATTACTACTGACTGACTGATAATGAAAATGGAACATAATATTTTAAACCATAATTAAAGGACAAACAGTTGGTCAAATGTATGTCATTATCTCTCAGTTGTTTCATTCATTCATCCAATAATATTCATCCTGTTTCACATGCTTGAATAACGTGTTGTCATCCCATGCGTTATCTAGGGTTAGCCTATCTAAACACATGTGGGAGAGTGGTATGGAAAGATTCACTCCATCGTGTAACGCTTATCAAGTAGTAAAGCAATGAATTAACATGAATTAAGCTTTTCATCGTGACATCATATCTTCCATTAGAAAATGTGTTACCTCGTCGTCTTTGCCATCTATGGAGCAGGGAAACATAATTACTGCACTCGCGCTTAATACAGACGGCTTCAGCTGCGACTTTTCATTTCTCTTTGATTGTGAATGCACACCATGTGGAGCGGGCACTTATGGTGATACAGTCTCCGGTGGATGTCGCTCATGTCCAGTAGGTAATGAATACCCAGATAGCTTTATATTAAAACAAGACCTCTACTGTAAAGACTTTGTCATCTTAATTACCATACTTCTAACATATCTCGACCAAAGTACCCTTTCAGTAATGTTTTAAGATGACAGACCCTTCTATATCCCACAGCAAAATGTTGATATAATTATTTTCTGCTCCACAGTCTTTTACATAGCCCACACATTCTTTTCCATAAGCATCAATACACTGTCTTCGAAATGATTTGAAGAGTACCATCATATGGGTTTTTGTTATTTTCCTCATTTGTAGGTGGATTTTATCAAGATGAAATTGCTCAGACAGAACCAGCTCAGTATAGTGCGATCCCATGCAAGATTTGTAATACAGGCACATACGTCAAAAACGGACGCGGTACGTCGGCAAAAGATTGCGAAGTTTGCCCTGAAGGGACAAACCAGACTATTGATGCTGGCTTTCGCGCCTGTTACTGCAAAGAGAATTATGCCCGAATCGATCGTTATGGACCTTGCTTTATTTGCCTCGAAGAAGGACTAGACTGCAATCAGGAATTCCAGACTCTTCAATACGGGTACATGTGGAATTGGAACATACCTCTTGCAAATCTAACTAACTATGAACGATTTGTGTACAATGTAGACATGGACAATGATTCTGTATCCATGAACACAAATTATACAGGAGAGATCCCACGCATTTATAAATGCCCTCGGTTAGAAAATTGTGCTAATGACAATGGTAGCATAGCTGGCAACTGTGCTAAGGGGTATACAGGGTGGCTGTGTACCAATTGTGAACCAGGCTACTATTCGGTGCTAACCACCTGTGTTCCCTGTCCAAACGTAGTTATTCTGATCGTAGAAGGTGGTGTATTCTTTCTTGTTTGTGCTTTGTTCTGCTTCCTCTTAACTTGGCAACACAGACGAAAAGCTGAAAAAGAGCTAGAAACTCGATCTGTCATTGATGTCATGATTGCAAGATTAAAAATCTTGCTTGGATTCTATCAAGTGGTTGGGGAGATATTCACATCTTTGCATGACATTAATTGGACAGGGCCGTTAGTCATCATGGGTAAATTCATATCAGCCTTTGAAATAAACCTCTTACGCCTGTTTGTTCGCCCAAGATGCTTTGACATGAATCTTGACCTGAACCCTAAGATTCAATTCATAATCGCAGCAATTTCACCGGTAGTTATAATGCTGGTCCCTTTCCTATGTTATCAAGCAAAAAAGTTGTATGTCTACATCAGGTTTTCATCTGTCGTCCGAATATCTTCTCAATCTTACTTCGAAAACCTGAAACAGCGCATCGTTGCTTGTGTAGTCGTTCTGTGGTTTATAATTTATCCACCCGTGTGTTCCGTTATCTTTAGCCTTTATCCGCTTTCATGTAAAACATTTCATTTGGACAAAGGCAACACATACAACATCACACGTCTTCGATCTGATTTCGACGTCGACTGCACAGGATTAAAGACGTATCATATATTTGCTTTTGTCCTGACCGTTACCTATGTGGTTACATTCCCAGCTTGTCTTCTGTATATTCTCTGTAAGTACAACTTATTCACCAGTAAAGACGATTCAATCGAGGATGATGATGATCTGCTTCATGAAAACTCAGACGACCCGGGCGCGATACTAACGATCAACCAGTCGCACAAAAACTACCACTCTCATCCGACCTGGCTCAACTTTCTCTGTGAAAACTACAAGAGCAATTTCTGGTTTTGGGAAATTGTGGAACTGGCTCGGAAAGTTACGCAAACACTTCTTATTACCCTGTTCGGTTGGGAGGACAGACTGACTGTTATCCTGACAACCTGTATATCCGTACTATTCCTTCTCCTGCACGCTCGCTACAGGCCAATGAAGAGCTCTTACGAGCAGGGACTTCAGGTTAGTAAAACGATAACGTTTATACTTGCCGGAATACTTGATTTAAAGCTTATAGCAATGTACACAACGATTCAGAAATGAATGAAAATGTTTTTCAAATCAAAATAGATTGTTACAGAAATGACTCTGCTTATGGGGAGCGCAATTAATTTAAACAATCATGCACCACAGCACCAAGTAAGGACAATTGTATATCAGCCTTCAATTGCTCACAAGGTCGACGTTTAATATAAATAACGTTAGTTTAGCAAGCGTTTGCGGAAAAAGGAATGTGTACTGGCGTGGGTAGAACTTGAGCCAATTGTAAATGCACTACTTAAGACAAATTGAAAGCAGAAAATAATCAGTACAATAGTTGTCGTTCATTTAATGGCCCTATTATCGCTGCTTGAGAAAGGTCATTTTCATGTCATGTCGTATAATGACTATTCCATCGACAGCTGTTATGTATTTGTGTTACGCTCGGCCGCTGTCGAATTTAGTTTGCTGTTAAGCATTTGATAACTTCACCATTTACCACTTAGGCTTTCAACAAAAATTTCAATGATGTTATAATGAATGTACAAGAACAATTTAACATGATCACATTCTGTCATTCGAGTCTATCGGCAAAATTCACGGGAACTGAAAACTTATTGCTATTACACACTTAGCGATTCTTTTGATGATATTTCTCCATTGAATATCAGCGTTAATGGTCTGATACTTCATAGAATCTTCTCCATCTATCATGCCAGATGTTTTCCCTAACGGTGATTTTTATCAATGTCATTGTCGCCGCCAACGATTTTCCAGACGAACACGAAGGAACTATCTCAGTCATCCTTGTGCTATTGAACATCATCGTACTGGTGATTATTTCAGGTAAATTAAACAAGTTTATTGCAAAATGGTAATCAAATATGATAGGCAAGCGTTAAGCAACGTATATCGTAGACATCATGTGATTCTTGTTGCGTTAGCTAAATGGTAATTAACACGCACATTCTATACTAACATACATAATACTTTCCTACTCATTTTGTAATACCTTCTGATTGCAGACTGTAGTATCATGGTTGATTGTACAGATGGCTTTCAGGGACAATATTAAAACAGAACAATTAATATAAATATTTTCTGACCTTTTTTTTTATTTGGCTTCAATTGTGTAGGGGAATTGCTGGTGACAATCGTCATTCATATCAAGCACATCGGAATATTGTCCTTCTTGATTGCGTCAATCAGAGAAATACGAGGATCGGGAAAACCGATGAGTGACTGACACTGGCCGTTACGTTTATTCTCATCGTAAATTGCAGATGTCGTGGAAGAGGGATCCATCTGAAGGAAAGTGAGGGGGGGGGGGCGGCACTGACTCCGAGGAGCACTTGAAAACTGTGATTTGAGTTGCGGAAGGGAACCGTAAAATTACTTCAAAACAGTTCAACAAAATGGACCCTTCTTGTACTATTCGTGACTAGTAAATAATTTATCAAAAGAGATTTTCTTTTATTCACTTGCTATGTACAAATACCGCAAACGCTCATCCATTCTATTGCAAAACTGTATAACGTTTGAAACATTCACTAAACTGTCTGTTTACATAATACATTTCTCAGCTTCAGTTATATGTTGAGACTTTATGGCAGCGTGATGATCTTTCTTTGGGACCCTGAATGTATTTTGTCTTTAATTAGAGACACATTGATTGGAGAAAGAAGTCACAGTAAAACCAAACGAACGTCAAGTACTGAATTACAAAGTTTATGGCAAGTTCAGAATTAATGTACAGATGGAGTTACTACATAAAGCGATCAGTGGACTGGGTTAATGTAATAATTTAACTAATATAATTTTTTTAACGTGAGAAATGGAGTATACTAACCGCAGTTTTAGTTGTTATGTGAACCTGTTATAACCAATATATTATCGTGTTTGATTGAGTAGTCTGGCAATGGCCTGGCAGCGATGATGTCATATATAATACTCTCAGACAGGTTGGTCAAAGAAGCAATATATTAACCTATACGAACATGTCAATGAAAAAAAAGAAGGAAGAATAATTGCTTTATCAAATGACCATATTTTTATTAAACGAATATAAGGTTAGTATTGACATCGAGGCCAAACAATTCAACTCATAGCAAAAATCGGAACCTGGTGTATAGTTTGACTGTGACTATGGATGTAGAGAATGTGAATGCATTGCATTTCTGTCAGATGCATAAGTATCATTCTGGCAAAATGTCACAATTCATAGTTTGTGAAATATGTACACTTATCATATTTACATAGGCTACGTTAACACTTATCTCTCTTCCCAATTTGAATAAAAATGATTTTGCGGAAATGCTAAGAAAAAGGGTTATAATTGTATATAAAATATTTAAGGTGTTTGATATATTTCTCATTAAACCAAGCAGGAAAATAAGGCTAGTGTATATATGATCACTTAGGCTATAGCAAAACGAACAAAGGACATAGGAAACAAAGTAACTCAACAGTGGTCACAATTTTGGAACAGCATCTGGTAGGCATTCGCATTCGGTTAAAAACTCGTGAGTGTGTTAATCGAAATTGAGAGAATATCCTTTCTATTCTTTGAGTTCAAGACGATACATTGTTGATTTATTAATCATGCACCGTCATACATTTGAGGGATATTGTAACATCTCATTAAACACATTTTGGCTGTGTCTTAATCAATTCAAGGAAGAAATTATAAAAGTTTAATTTTGTGTAATTTTGTTTAACAAAAATCTGTTTGTACAGTATAGTAACGCAGTCTCCGTTCAACAAGGGAGACCTAATAGATTTTCGAACAATTCTATAAATGGGTCCCATATTTCTGTTTTGTTCCTTTTACGTATTAGTTATTGGATTAGCCTTCAGGAATTTCAGAACAAGTCAAAGTGTTCACTAAAGTTGCACGATGTACTCTTTGAGACATCAAGGAACTTGATCTCGAAACACTTGATTATGGTACATTTCGGGTCTAACAGCAACTTCCCACGAATTTGAGGGTAAATATCATTTGATCTGTTATCTTCGTTCTCACAAAAAAATGCGCAATTCAAGTACGTAGATTGATGACGCACTTCTCGATGGTTTCACTATGTAGTCGAACCCGCTGACGGAACCGTTAGCGTTTCGTTTCGCGTGAATGGCAGATACAAAGCACGAATTTCGGCGTACCATAGAACATCAATAACATCAGAAGAATGTGTGGACACAATCTCGTTAGAAAGAATCAGTTGCAGTAATTAATGTCTTGCGTGAGCTTATAGCATTGGTTATATTTATGCTATTTATAGGTACATGTTGGAGTTCTTATCTATGTGACAGATGACTGGAAGTACCATTCAATATTAGAACATATATTAAAAAATATACACACACAGCGTAATAAAAATATTGATATTCCTCTTTAATGTCTTAGATCTTTAGAACCCTGTTTGAGTTAGAACAACTTGATCAACGTAAATTTGTTCAGTTATAAAATATACAAACAAATGTATAGAAGGGTGTCTATACATCGAACGACCACAGAAACGAAGAACTTCATATGGAACACAGTAAGAAAACATTGTGCTATAAATATTGATTGATTTCACATTAATGAAATATGCAACAGGATGATACGTGAATGTCATGTGAATTGTTGTTATTACTGCATAAGCCACAAATTTACTTTCATATGTCATTGATTTCGTGGCACAATGCGAAGCCCAGATTAGCTCATCGACGGTTATTCGTCGTTTTGTAGGCTAATCTAATTTCTACTTTAACATTCCGTTTTAAAGCTAACGATTGGAATTACATTCATCCGAATTTTTATTAGGGCTACCTGAAATCAGTTGACATAGACTAATGAAACTTTTCAATCGTAGAGCTACAAAACTGTTAACAAGCTATGTAATGCAAAATGTGCCTGGGTAGTTAAATAATTACAAGCCTGACCTTTCGATGCTAGTATGATCTTCTTCAAAGGCGGTAAAGCGAAAAACAGACAAACGAGAAGACAACTAAATTAAATTATTGAAAAAAATTATGATATCTTATTACATATACTTATTTAACTTTGACAAGATTCCAATACATTTAAATATTTCTATAGAATCTTAAAGAGAAACAGTTATTAAACGTTTCTCCACTTGAGAAATAAAGAAAACAGCCTGAAGGCTCCGAAAACTCATGTTCATTGATATGAACATGACGATAGGAGGAAAGGAAGAATGTAGAAGTGAGTGTTATTAACATTAAAGTGTCCTTATTAAAATATCTTACAAATTATGTTTTTTTGTCAGTTTAATTGTATCACACAATGTATGTCATATGCGCTGATCACTTCGTATTTTTGGTTGGTCGCACACCTCTGAAAAGCCCAAGAAAGAAAGTTACTGTTCCGGTGTGCTTTATGTGCATGATGATCGTCACCAGCAGTTCCCCTTTGAAGTTGGAAAGACAGGAGATACATGTTAGTTCATAAAAATTACAACGATCATGGTCTCATAGCGTCTGAACGTAAGCAACTTAACCTCACCGATAATCTTGTCGCAATCCAATTTGGTTAGGGTTGGGGTTTGTGGTGTGGGGTGGAGGTGGTGGTGGGGGTTGGGAGTGAGGTAGTTTTTGCTTTCGTATTGGGTTCGGTGTTTGTCGGTCTGTTTTGTCCAGTGCCTTTAGGCCGAGACGTGACGTGAGGTAAAAAGCACCATCTTTCTCCATCCACATTATGCAAACGTTATGCTTCAGAGTGACATGGTTGCATTCGATAAGCTACTTGTCGCACGTAGTAGTGGTGTATTATATATGAAGCTACACGAACGACTTTACTTAGGATTACCGTTTAAGACGGATGATACGTATATGTTAAATAGCTGATACTGATGCATATTACCTGCAATGATTACTAAGACGATGATGTTCAGTAAAACCAGGAGGATTGTAATGGAACCTTCGTGTTCATCTGGGAAATCGTTTGCAGCGATAATGACATTGATGAAAATAACCGTCAGGGAAAACATCTATCAACCATAAAGTATAACAAAATTAAGATGATAATATCGATGTTTTAAAGCAAATGCAGTTTATGGAATTTTTGGAACCATTGCCGTTGACAATATTCTATCTAGCGTTATTAGCTGATTTATTAGTTGTATTGTGTGATAAAACAACACGTTCTCTGTTTATGTTGCTAAAAATATCACCAATATGTTATCGCAGGCGTACGTTAGTTCCTGTATTAATAAGAATCACTACAAACACGTTATTACGTTATTTTGCAAAGACTAGGTTGTATTAACATTTGCGACATACGCCGTCACGTTTAACTACTGTATCTTCATTTGTACTGCAATTACCACTGGTTTATAAAAGAATGCATTTGCGGTATTGCAGATGTGCCAAGATTTTTTGCAGTGCATAACCATAGAATATGAAATATACGGTTGGTTATATGACCAACATATTATATCACATGTGTCATGATCTATTCTTATCATTTATGAAAACAAAATATATTACACACCTTGAACATAGTATTTCATTTGGGCATATCTTTTCTTCACAACAATTGACAAAATACGGAACCACTCAAAAGCAGAACGAGGTTAAAGTTAAAAGAAAAAAATCGTGAATGATAGAATGCTTACCTGGAGGTGCTGCTCATAGGAGCTCTTCATTGGTCTGAATCGTGCATGCAGTAAAAGGAATAGGACAGAAATGCAAGTTGTCAGGATAACAGTCAATCTGTGCTCCCAACCGAACAGGGTGATAAGAAATGTTTGCGTAACTTTCCGAGCCAGTTCCACAATTTCCCAGTACCAGAATTCCCTCTTATAGTTTTCAGAGAGAAAATTAAGCCACGTCGAAGACGATAGTTGCGTTTTTGAGGTGTTAATTGAGTCGCTGTTGACAGAGGCCAGGTCATCCAGGATTGAACTTTCCTGGCGAGATGGGTCATAGATGTTCTGGTAAAGGAAGAACAGAAGTGCCACCGGGAAAGCAATCACGTATATTACTGTTAGGACTAATGCTGATATGTGGTACGCTCTCAACCCCGTGCAATCGACGTCCAAATCAGATCGAAGACGTGTAATCATGTACGTGTTAGCTTGGTCTAAGGGAAATGATTGACATGACAGGGGATAAAGGCTGAAGATGACAGAACACACTGGTGGGTAAATTATAAACCAGAGAACGACCACGCATGCAGTGAAGCACCTTTTGAGAGTTTCAAACTGTGATCGAAAGGACATTCGCACAATCTGTGAGAACCTCAAACGAACGTATACTTTTTTGGTTTGATATAACATAAATGGGATAAGCACTACAATTACAGGAGAGATCGCCCCAATTATAAATTGTATTTTGGGGTTAAGGTCAAATCTAATATCGAAGCATCTTGGTCGAACGAACAGACGCAAGATGTTCATTTCAAAAGTTGAGATGAATGTGCCCATAACCATCAGTGGCTCCGTCCAATTGATGTCGTGAAGAGATGTAAATATCTCTCCAATAACCTGGTAGAATCCAAGCAAGATTTTTATTCTTGCAATCATAATGTCAATAAACGATCGGCTGTAACGTTCCAATTCAGATCTTCGTCTTATGTGCCTAGTCAGCAATAAACAGATCAAGGCACAAGCAAAGAGAAACAAGCAACTTTCTACTATAAGGATAGATAAACTTGGACATGGGACACACGCTGTTAGCACAGAATAATAGTCAGGCTCGCAGTTTGTACACAGCCATCCTGTGTATCCAGTAGCACAGTTCCCAGTTATGCTGTTGTTGTTATTGGGGCAACTTTCAGTCCGAGGGCATCTGAATATGCGTGGAACTTCTCCTGTGTACGTCGTGTGCATGGATGTAGTATCATTATCTACCATTAGATTATCTAAAAAGCTCATGTAGTCTTTAAGATTAGCGTCAGGAATGCTCCAGTTCCACATGTACCCTGGTTGTAGAGCCTGAAATTCCTGACTGCAGTTCAGTCCTTCTTCGAGACAAAGGAAGCATGGTCCGTAACGATCCATACGTGCATAGTTCTCCTTGCAGTAACATGCACGTAATCCTGCATGGATGGATTTATTTGTCCCTTCTGGACAAACGTCACAATCTTTGGGAGATGAACCGCCCCCCTCTTTGACATATGTTCCTTCGTTGCATAATTTACAAGGTATTCCCATAGATACGTTAGAAGGTTCCGTTTGGGCAATCTCATCTTGGTAAAATCCACCTACAAAGGGAAATACGACGGTAATTTTTACACTTGTTGAAATAGACTATAAGCTAATTGCTGATTTCTTTCATACGTAGTACACACGATACTTTTGAGATCTGTAACTAGGCCCATTTTCATTGACCAGTTTCACCATATCGTGATTGGTCTGAAATCCGTAAGGTTAAATGCATGCAAACGTTTTGGGGTGAACATAACCTACAGGAACAACTAAACGAGGAAATAAAAGCATTGTGTCATTCCGTTAACGAGTGCTCACGTTTGAAATCCCACACAATCTCGGTGGTTTGAGTTAGCTAAGTTTGTATACAAAGGATTGTTATCTCTTGATTTTGCTATAACAGAATACAGCAGTTAGGTGCAGCACTATGTGAGTCATTCTCATTTTTAAATTGTTCCTCTCGTGGGATGCTTTAACCCTGATACTTGATTATTTACCTAATTCTGTGGTGGCTATGACTCTATTTTCTAGGCATTTCTCAGGATAGTAACTTAACTCCAGTAGGAAACGAAAACTATTAAATTAAGGAATTGCGCAGACGTACACTTGCCGGCGATGTACAGTAGTTGACTTGGTCACGCTAGGGACATCAAATTCATAAGGCGATCAAACCTTATTTTTTGACAACCTCGGTCTGCAATTTTTGTGGTTTGCTCACATTTAACAATGTCAAATGTCTAAGCCCCAAAATGCCGCAAAAGTCTATCAATTTATCCGAGTGTTTTGTTCATTTTTCCTTAACAAGGTATGAGAGGAAAACTTTATGCGAGAAATGTTGCATTCTAGCTTCTGACGTAATGCAGACAACTGTCAAAATTGTAAATTTTGTCACAGATCTACACGCAGAATATTTACATGTACATACAAGGCAAAGTAACGGTCAGTATTTTGAAGTACATGCAAAAATCAAGTATCAGAAACTTGCAGCAATAATACAATAAATAGAAAGGACACTCGGGATATTAGTGGATATATAAGCTTCTAGGAGTAAAACATAGTAACTAAAAAAAACATTTTAAAATGTCTGAAATTCCTTTCGGAAAAATGAATTTTGTAACTTTATCACTTTGGCGTGTTGATGACAATATGGCAATGAACACACATTTTCATGCATCGGTCTTTCTATCTCTCGTAAAAGTAAACTAAAAAAAAAAAACACACACACAAAATAAATACACAAATATCGTAACGCTTTACCTGCTGGGCATGCGCAACAGCCTTCAGATCCCTTACCACCATAAGTACCTGCGCCACATGGTCTGCAGATACAATCCCCATGCTCACCAAGACACTCGAAGCCTTCTCTACTAAGTCTTTCTGCAACCCAGGGGTAGCCATGCATTGATACAGATGGTAAATACGAAGGATTAACACAAATCCTGATGGGAGATGATAGTTACAATAACGTATTGTAATATTATTGACTACGAACGAGATCATGTTTGTCTGAGTTAGAACATGAAAAATGGAATAAGTTATTTATAACATTTAATCACCGTGGAATTCAAGCTTAAGTAACCATATAGATATAAGGTAAATACTTGCTACGTCTAGGTCATTTTCGTAATCTAAGGGAGATTGTTAATAGCAGTACTTACATATGATCATGTTCTAAATTAATCGGTACGGAAGACAAAGAGTCACAACTCAGATATCTGCGAACAAAAAAGCAACATTTTCAAATAAGTCATATATGAATATAGACATAATACGGTGCAGATGAAACTTCTCCAAAAACCACGAACGAACTCTCCTGATTCGAACACTTAACTGGACGATTGAAATATTGAGTTCATATAAAACAAATTTATAAACGCCTTGTTGGAAAGAAGATCAATTAACCCTCTTTCCAAGTTAGCTTTTCAAAACTGTAGTGAACTACAACAAAAATGTACTTCACATTAAATATAGCGTTTGTGGTGCTTACATGGTGGTATTATTTGGTATTCCAAGTAGCGACTCTGCCTCAATTTTATGGATTTTGTTTCCATAAAGATGCCTAGTGTAATGAAAGAAAGTTTAGAAACACATAAACAGATCTATATCTGAATCAAATATTAAAGATCATGCTTATATACATATATATATATAAATATATGTATTCTGTATCTTTATTGATATATGTATCTTTATAGATATGTGAACATGTATATGTCTTTATAAATATCGAGTAGAAGGATATAGTGTAATGAAAGAAAATTTAGAAATACATATACAGATCTATATCTGTATCTATATTGAAGAATATATATATATATATATATATATATCTTTATCTATATCCATATCCATCCATCTATCTATCTATCTATCTATATATATATATCTATCTTTATAGAGTAGAAGGATAGAGGCGTCCTAGCTTACATCTTACGATCTTAGATGGTATGGAAATCACAACCATATAGAATATCTTACAGCTCTTCCAGGACATTGCTGTTGAAGGAATTCCCAGTTATTTCGCCAATGCGATTCTGAAACAGGTATCTGTAAAAAAAAAAAAAAAAGAGCAGCAAATATCACCCACATGGCTAGAATTATGACAAACTGTACAGCACTTGATTCGTACAATATATCAGTCTATTTTGAAACATTAGATAATCATTTAGTGTAAACTTACAAAAATGTATATAAAGGTTTATTAAATATGGCAATATCGTGCGATACTTACAAGTAGCGCAAATTCATCAAATTAAAGGCATTATCCTCGATATCGTGAATTTTATTGTTGTATAAGCATCTGAAAAGAAGCAAGACTCATTGGATTTCTTGATTCTTGAGACATCAGAGAGACTGCTTATTGCATGATTAACATTACCTGTTCAAGATATAGTTTATGTTCAATGCTACCATCTCTTCGAACCTAACCGAATGACGTTTGGACTAATGTTATAGATGACTTTTCATAGCAACCATTTAAAGAAAAACATTAGTAGCAGTACTTTTTCCGGTTTTCGAAAAAAATAAACATTTAAAATGTGTTAAATGTCTGGAATTGTCTTTAAAATTAGATGATGACAAATTATCAAGTTTTAAGCGGTCAATGAAATGTTAAAGCTTATTTGTACAATTGTTTACTTAATGCAGTTATAATATTGTAATTATAATAAAAAGCATATAAAACATGAAACCTTCAGAAGACAACAAAACGTCATACTAAAAGGTATGTCCAGAGGTGACCTAGCAGGCGATAATATGCATGGACAAGAGGTTTCTGTAAAACGACATGACCATTCTAAAAATACGATCAGATAAACTGCAAAGAATCATCATGTATTTGGCGATATTTCAATGCTCATACCAACTGCCAAAAGTCGCATCACATATTGAAATATTCAAGTCGATTAACAAATAACAAATAACTTAAAAGGAATTCAGTGCAACTGTTATGGATTTGCTTAATAAAACTAATTTCATCACTAAAGAAATACATACAAGAATTGTAAATATTGCAATGCAATAAAAGTATCTCGTTGGATAGCTGTGAGTTGGTTGTCCGGTAGTAAGAGTGTCTCCAACCAAAACGCGTTTGTACCACTGAAAACGCCGGGATGGATATGGGATATCTTGTTATGCGACAAGTCACTGCATGTTAACAATGAAAATATAAATAAATACAACAGCATTACACAGTAAATTAGTAATAAACTGTATGCATAGGTGTATATTCTAGGTTACTAGCAATGACAGAAAATTTATTATTGTATTATCTTTCCAGAAACTTGTCGTGGCCGCTATAGACAGGGCATCATGTACAATGTACAATGACAGTAAATTCAATTCCCATCAAAAATGTTGAACAAAAGTCCCAAAGCGTCCATGCCCCATTACTATTTGAATTGTACGAATATCCGTTACTCGGTTACTTTATACCTATCTTTCATTGAAGTACTACGGACACCTCGCCAAATTCAGTACATATGTTGTGTGCGATAATCTCATTTAAAATCTGTGAAAAGTGTTCGATATACACAATTTACAGTTTTGATAAATCTGGGAAAACACATTAAATATTTGCAAACTATGACGTATATTGTTTCGCTCATCAAGATTTCTTGTTTTACTCCTTAATAAGTTAACCACTAATTACAAGCTCCCATATATCACTTGAATAATGTGATGTTTCTCTTTTCAAAGAAAACAATAACATATTTCCAAAAGTCGCCTTAGGCCACAAACCTGTGTTTCAGTGTCCTTTAAACGTCACAGTTGTAAAACAAAGGAATAACATAACAGAAACGTAGGCAGTCACTCTCTGTACATCATCAATATGCATAATAAGCTAACGTTTATTCATAGTAAGAATAGAGTTGAGCAGCCAGTTGGGACAATTTCCTAATGCTAATACCTCTCTAAACTGTACTCCAATATCATGCTCTCAAAGCACTGGTATTGACAGTACAAACAGGTTCCTTACCTCTGATAGAAAACATGATATTCATACTGCTCGTACTGACAATACGAGTGCTCTGAAGCGGGACATGACACTGCAGTGTAAAAAAAATGGTCCCAACTGGGTGAAAAAACTCTTTAAACATCACGTGACACTCATTGTTGAATAAAGTAACATTCATATTCACTTTTTTTGGTGTCTCTAATTTCATTTCAGCTGAATGTGGATCTGTTGCAACTAAAATGGAACCCTCGTATCCATCAACTACGTATCCGAATCTTTACACTCTAGTCACCGTAAGTGTGTACCTTTAAAAGATCATTAGTAATAGCAACGAATTGTAGCACGCTAATACGGAAGCCTAGAAGGGACATGTAATTTGCTAGAAGTTTTCGAAAGTAATTTTCTAGCGGGCTCTGAACCTTCAAATTATTCCCAATATATCGAGGATCATTAAATTGGACAATTAAATATCTCAGTGTGGATAACTATATACTTTGAGATTGGCATTAAAGTGCATGTTGATATTTTAAGTATGGGTGACCATTAATCTAACAATCTAGCATATTTGGGGGCGATACTGATGATTTTGAACTTTATTTAACATGATTAAGTTTCAACTTTTATCACCAAACCTACAGAGAAAGAGAAGATGATGAATCTTTATATTTTAGTTTCTCATTAAATTCAGAGAATATTATGGTTCAATTCTGAGTATCCGTCGCTCAGACATGTCCTGTTCATAATCATTATTGATTAATGAAATACAAGATAAAAATTTAAAAAAAATCGAGTTTGTCTTAAATAAGTTTCATTGTTTTGAACGAAAACTTGAGAGGTTGGTCAGTTGTTTCGTACCAAACTGTAAGAGGTCGTTTA
Source organism: Apostichopus leukothele (assembly GCA_010014835.2). Lineage (NCBI taxonomy): Eukaryota > Metazoa > Echinodermata > Holothuroidea > Aspidochirotida > Stichopodidae > Apostichopus > Apostichopus leukothele. The sequence goes on from JAAAKB020291324.1 coordinate 16,003, forward strand.
CTGAAATTCAGCTTTTGAGTATGATTGCCCAAATAGTATCAAAACCACTGAACATTTTTTTGCGTGACTCCTAACCCTCTTTTTTCACTATGCTCTTGATTTTGGCACTTCCTCTTCTTCTTGTTGAATGTGAAGACTCAATTCTCAATGTAACAAATAAAATCATTTTCAGTAACATTAATGTCATTTTCTTGTCGTTCCTTTCTCCACCAGGGTTTATATCCAACTATTCACGGCGTCATTTCTGACTATTTAGAGAGGGACGGAATAGCAGGGGCCTTCGATCCGAGAAACAACCCTCAGAGTCTCACCCTTCAGAATCCAGGATGGTACAATGGCAAACCTGTAAGAACCATTTTATTTCTTTGAAGTAATGTGTAATAAAAATAATGGGTGCGGTGAAGCGGACTTCAAATAAATATATGGCTGTTATTGTATTGAATGTACCTTAATTTACACTATACCACATACCCCACATTGCACTACCATCCCTAAGCCCATGTACAATAGTATTACTCTAACCAACCCACCCTTGGCTACCCTACCATTACACACACGACTATATCGAACCTTATTCGAAGATTTTTAAATCGTGATGCCGTTGAGCAAATTGTTCACTCATTTATTACTTCTCGTCTTGATAATGGAAATTCACTTTTGTATGGTCTACCACAATGCCAGCTTTCCAG